>NNCF01128055.1:604595-621615 GCA_002313205.1 Laupala kohalensis
TATATATATATATCAGGTACTCTTTTTAAGCTATTTGAGTAATTAGACGATATAAAATAGTCAAAAATGTCTCTATACTTTGTATTGCGAAGTGTCTACCTTGACGTCATCAGCTTTGAACAGCCGCGAAAGTGAAACCACCTTACTGTTCTATCCACCTTGGCAATTCACCGTTAGTCAGCGACACTAGGCGGGTGTTATTGAAACTTATTTAAATAAGTCTATTTGTCTAGAAACGCTCTTCTTGCGTTTCTATTGTGAGGAGATGTATAAGCGACCGACAATAAATAAACATTATTGTCAGTAGTTGTGAACTGTATATGACCACGTGAAGGACAATTAACTAAGTTACTCTCCAAAAAAAACAAGCAAGGGACCATCCCATCAATTCCGATCAAGGATACATGGGCAATGGTGGATATAGATTTATAAAATAAATTATTTAATAAATAAGTACTGTTATCCATTTATTATTCCACAGTAAATATTACATATTTGTGTATTAAAAATTCGAGATGAATAAAACAAAGGTATAAATGACATTCCCGCCCAAGGAAAGCCCGCCACTACCCGGAGGAAAACCGGAGAAAGACCCGGGCCAGGATGGGGTTACAGAGATAATGTACACAATCGTGCCAATGTTGCCTACAGTTAGAAATGAGAACAAAAAGGAGCGAAAGCAACGTGCATGAAAAATGAATTTAATAAGATCTAGAGTACTGTAACAATAACGTGATAAAGAATAAAAGATATTAAGTGACATCATCACTGACGTAATCCAAATTTATGTGGAAAACATTATTTATTAAGAATTGGAAACTCTCATTAACTTCTTTTATTAAAATCTGTAAATTCTTTCACATTATAAAAACAATAGCACATTAAAAAGCTTTTAACCGTTTTCGTATAGTCAGATTTGAAAATGCAGTTGTAATTTTGTACATATCATAAATAATGTGTAATACTTACTTTGTAAAAAGAGCACTTATTTGTTCCATTTAGTGAGCAATTATTATTAAATTACATTAATAAATTATTGTTATTACATTTTAACTTTGTTATATTGTTTCTAGAGAAACCCTGAAAACCTCAATGATTCTTTTAAAAACAATCATTTTTTTAATTTTTAGGTTTCTATTTTAATTTTACTATTTTGAAAATGAATAGTTACGCAATTCATGCGAAATTGTCATTACTTTTATTAAACAATGAAAATGCGAAAATCACTATTTCAGCTGGAGTACTTGTGTAAATTATGATTGAACGTTGCTCTCCACTTCAAAACAAGGAGACTTCTTTTTTTATATTAGTTTCAAAAATCCCCACCTAGTGGCGCTGATGACTTGGGATACGTCGAACTAACTACAAACACAACCCAAACACCTCAAACGTCGTCTCCGGTATTTAATCTTCTAGAATAGACTTTCAACTATTCTCAATGAAATATACTTCAAAGACTCAACTAATATCGAAGAAAACTGCGAGGTAACACATTTGTGCAGCAACGAATTTTTATAATGCTTGACAAATTAAGTATTCTCAACGTTAAAAACTTCGTATTTTGACCCAATTTTATTTTAGCTTTATTATCAAAATAATAAACAAATAAATTTACATTTTATTTAACCTTGACGTGTTGATCAGTTTTGATTGAATTTATGACCATTGAAAAACTAGTGATGAAAACCGGAGTCTGATAACAAACAAATGATAAATGTTTTTAAACCCAGAAATCAGACAAACTGAAAAGCTTGGACATATTTTCTGTTGCGCCTTTTCACGTTATTTCGAACCACAAACGAAGCACTCACTTGATGAATATGCGATTCATTCTAAATGCAAAACGAGTCTCACAGCTGTTTTTTCCCATAGGGTTGAGCAAAAAAAAAAAAAACAGAAAAAACAAAAGGACAAAAGATTCCAACACTCACCAATGATATTCAGCAAATCGTAGAGGAATATAATGAAGACATTTCTTCAAGATGATGTTACTATGTCCAATGACTTGATACCATTTCACACAATATTCTTCTACACTACAATCACTAAATGATTATATAAATGTTTCAACAAATCTTCATTTTTCGCACTGAAAACACTGATAAATGTAATGAATTGTTTCGATGACACTAAACTACAAGTGCAACTTAGTCGTTAAATTCGAGAAACATACATGAAATGTGTTTTCGTGTCAATTAAAACGGCATAAATTGTTTAAGAATATTTTTTAAAATAAAATCGCATTAAGATAAATTGTTTTCATATATATTTCTTTTATTAACGCAACTTTGATTCAACTTTTTCAACTTATTTATCAACGATGCCTTTCGAAAACATATATACTGATTCTTACACCAGTTAGCTGTTAACACTAGTTCGCAACAGTCAAGTACTCACGATATCACAATTGTAGAATTATATTTCTCATTTCACGGTGGCTCAATAAGCACATCTGAAATGTGTTTCAGTTAACCTCAAATTCGACATCCAACATCACACCAAGGCAACTGCGAAATTTTATACTCACACGCCACGGACACGCGATATTGAAGCACTAATATACATCTTATAGCACGTATGTTCCTTGAACACTTAACACTGTAATGTAGAACAATTGTAAATGAAACCAACATAACCTACCACACTTCAGAGTTCTATTGTCTGCTCATTACTTGGAAGATATAATTCCGAAACCTGGCACACTCACTTCGTATTACTTTAATCAGCTTATCATTTGTCAAGAGAAGAAATGACGGCGGAAACAAAACACGCACGATCGGTTGCAACGGTTCTTTTCTCGAATGCACTACGCTGAATCAAGCGGACAGCGACGACCGGCTCCAGCGATCGTTTCAGGCGCACGTGCGGGCTGCTCTAGCTGCTGGCGACTCAGCTACACTCCCTCGGCGCACGCGCCTCATGCCTTCCCGGCCGGCGTGGGCAGGGCGGGCGAGATCCTCGCTTCACGCAGACTCGTCTCAAATTCACTTGACGATACGGCGTTAGTACCCATCCATCACACACACAACGAGGTGATGATGTATCGCGAATGAGATATTTGTTGCTACTACCGACACCAGTGGTCTTGTGGTCGCGTCTTCGCTTCTACGATCTCGCTGAGTGATAGAGCGGGGGATCAAACCCTGTTTGGCCGAAGTGAGGTTTTCATCAAGGATATTCTTCATCCAGTCCAAGCAAATTTTCGTGTTTTTGTTGTTGTCTGTGATGTATCGTCTGATAGCAGTTGTAATTTTTAAGACGTCCAGGCAAACGCCGCTTCCGTACCATACCTGGCAACCCAACATATCTCCTTCTCAATTCCCTTACCCAAGTCCAACGGTTAGGTAGAGCCAAAAAAGCATAAAATATAATAAAACAAAATTATTAAAGAAATAGTAGCGACCAGATGTTTATTTGCGCATGTCCTGATTTTTTAAATTAAAGAATCAACAATTATTTATCATTTAGTCTAGAAAAATTTCGCCCTGAGGTGGGGTTAATATTAAAAAAAACATGTTAACGTTGTACGAGCTGTTATGGATAAAGTCTCTGAACAATTTGTTAATAAATTCCCATGTATTACACAACATTATGTGATGCATTAAACTATTACACATAAATTGAATTCAGAAATTAGCTTCTCCTTTCTGGATAATTGAGAAAGATAACCATTGAAAACTGTCACAAAACTAGAGAACTGTAGTCAAGTAAGTGAAAAATTTTCAAATGCAGTGTTTTGCTTTAAATGACTTCCAGTTTTTTCACACATAACTCATAATTTACTGTAAATATGACTAAAATACATATATAACATAACTGAAGTTTAATATGTGCTTCACTAGTGTCTGGCACTCTCTACATTAAATATTATTTAGTAATCGAAAGGAACCAGAAAGTTTAAGAAATATTTAAACGTCAATATTTTATCGAAATAAAAATTTGTCCCACCAAGATACTACATAATATATCTCTGTATATACAGTCTCACCACTCGGTTTGGAAACAAAAAAATATACCGACACTAATTAAAATAGACCTGTTGTACTCTGCGTTTACATGTCACTGAAGCCAAGTTTTCCTTTCTTTCTGATTCACCTTGTCAACGTCAGTCCTAGTACTCTTCTCATTCTTTTCAAGGTCTGATGGAAGAATGAGATATTTTCACTACGAAAATATTATGTTCTAATTTTAATAATAATAATAATAATTTTGGTTCTAATTTTAAATATGATATTTAGAATAACATAAAGTAATGATATTTTATATTTCCATATATGTCCACCTATCAAACCAGACAATTTTTTATCACTCCAATCAATCTAATCACAATATAAAGAACATATAGAACACTTAAAAACTTATTAAAATCATAACGTTTCGGTTCAAATTTGTACCATTATCGTGTGCAATGAAACATTCCGAGCGAAAGCTCAAGTCAAACTAGGTGTGATTTTAACAAGTTTTAAAGTGTTCTTTATGTTCTCATATCGTGATTAGTGGAACCTTGATGTATTTACACTCGGTATACTTTGGTTCCAGTGACAAACTGTATGCTTTAATAGGCCCATATTTATCAATTTCATTGTATCTCTATGCAGGCAAAGATGGCCTGTCTATTCTTTTATGTTTCGTTTTAGTCAATTCCGATGATGGAATGTACTCGATGTACGTAACTTCAAGTATCCGATGGTGGAATGCATTCGAGTGTACGGAGTCAATGGAGTGGCAGCCTTGGCACTCCTAATTGGAGCATGTTAGCATAGCAACAACTGGTGAATACTGTGCATTAAGATATTTCGATGAATCGGAAATTTTTGGAAAACGGAAATGCTCCAATCAGTTCGCGTTTGAGGGTTTCTGCTGTACTTCAGACACATATATACTTCAGCATTTCGCTATCAATTTGAATAAGATTGTGGGACCTTGTATTATGCGTACCATCCTCCTGAATCTTAAACAATATATCTAATCATCTTGACGGAATTAATTGTTCAGGGGTGCAACGACTGAGGGGGGGGGGCTGACAATCATCCCCCAGACGGTAGAACTTATTATCCATCAGAAAAAAACACAATTGTGAGAAGTTCATTTTTATGTGCATGGTATTTAATAATGAATAAAATTCATGATTTATTTATTATACGAGCTTATATTAGTATATATAGTTTATTTATGTATTTTTATTGTATATTGTGCGAGTGGTAAATACACTTTTATCACTCATTACTCCCTACAGACATACTTTCTGGGTTGTCTACTATGCTTTCCAGCTAATTTACGTAATTTCTCTCCATTTGTGGATTAGTCATAACATTATTTCACTTCAATTATTAATGTTTTCTATTTATTCAGCCAATTGTATACAACGTATGTGAACATGCAAATTTATTTTAATATACGTGTTACAATAATATAATATAATTAGTAAATTATAACATTCGTAGAATAATTAATTTAAATTTGCGTATATCGCTTGATAAATAAATCCACATATTGGGGAAGAATCGGCGAATCATGAAATTGTAATTAAATAATATACTACGGCAACTAAAATTGTTTTTATATATTGCTTAACATCCACAATTCAAAATAGAAATTCACAGCAACTAATCATAATACATTTCAAAGCATTAGTATTGGAAACATCAATTTTCATTGAATCCTTTACTAGCATACAAATAATATTGCAGTGTCGTTTGTTGGAATCTAAAAGATTGAAACTTTGACTCGATTTCTGATATTATAAAATTATTTGGTTTATAGTAAACAAGTGGATTAAGGCTGTCCAGGTGACTTAGACGTTTCGATCATCGTATTATTGTCCCCTTCTGAACATAAGCTTTTAATATTTCGACGCGGCGTCACCTGGACAACCTAAATCCCATTGACTCCGGCCGCGGAAGACTTTGCAATCACGTGAATTTTGGCAAACAGTGCCCGGTAGTGACTCATTAAATGAGTTACGAGAAACCTCATCATCAAAAAGTCAGATATCAATGGTTTGTTAATCTTTAAACCATTCATATCATTGTTCATATATTATAATACAATTTTAATGAATTCAAAAATATTTCAACTAAACCAATAAACAAGTTTAACAATCGTACAATTCGTTGAAACTTCGATGACATCAAAACAGAAAGATTTCATTTTACAAACTACAACTAGGGGTGAAAAATCATTGCACATACTTTCTCATATAACTTCTGCAGCATAGAGTGAGAAAAAATTCAATAGTAAATGGGTCATTTCTGGCGTGGTTCTCTATATTTTTGTCGTCTTCCAGTGCTCTCTTCATGCTCAAAGTCGTTAGATGAACTTATTACTGTTTTTTGTTTGATATTTGAAAGTAAAATAAATACTCATAATATTATTTCAAAACATATAGCTGCATATCACTCTTATAAAAATAATAATGTCAATGTAATTTCGTTGTAGATGGAAATTCATGTATTTTCGTATCAGCTGTGCGTTTCCTGTCCTCCTATGCATTTTATCATTATAATATATTTCATTTCAGTTTACGAAAAGTGTATTCCACGCCTGCTTGGACCATATTCACAGCTAAATATTTTTCAAGCTTCTTGAAACAATAATCTAATGTGTAAGTGTAGCAGACAGAAGTTACTTTTTTGCGTCTCTATCAAACTTTCCAGCGAAATACCGCTAATGCGGATGTAATACATATTAATTGTACTTTACGTACAAAAATATTAAGCAAAATCTGTTAACCCGTTTTTGAGAAACATTCAAAAGAGTATTTCGATCTTTATTATGATTACCCTTTGTTTTAAAACAAAAAAATAGAGCACGTGCATCGACAAGTAAATTCTACCGTAAATACGAAATGTGAATTAAATTGATTCATCCATTTACGCAGAATATCTGCGCACATACGGGCAGATAGACGGACAGACAATATTCATTAATATTTATTATTAATTCGAGAAATAAATAATATTTCTCTGATAATTACCTCCCACGACAACAACGCGTTATTATAATTCCCCACTTCATAGGATTTACTTTACGTATCTGTACAGATATTTGTATTATATCATCCTACTATGTCAAGTGAGTCATCTCTGAAACACACATCCTTTGTGTGAGTTGAAGGACTCATCTTAATTGTTGGCTCTCTCTTGAAAATTTCCTCTAACACCATAGGTTCATTCAAACCACGCCATGGAGATAAAAAAATAGAGGAAATCATTAGACTAATTACAAGTTCCTTTGCTGATTATATTTTCAAATCACGATCCTCTGCTATTTAATTTGGACTAGTTCAGGAATTTCATTATTATCACGCAATCCTCACGACACGGATAAACAATCGATGGCTGGTCGAGTCATGACGTCACTCCATCGATTGCACTAATCGAACATGCAGCCGCGCGCACGAGGACGAGAGATTTTAAAACAGAAGGGTCCTGTCTTTCGAACTGTTTACTTCGCTCCACAACCTTGTAAGAGAACACACCTCGCTTCACATCACTTTCATCGTGGGTCGGCATGCTAGCCGACATTTTCTCAAGTTCAATCCTTCGCTACTACGCTACAGAAGACATTTTCGTCCACGTCAACACACCGACTCAACTCAACCTTCAACATCATCTAAGCTGATTTTCCAAGATCATCTCATTACGCTCCCTCGGAAAACCAGTATTTTATCATTATTCTTCATTACTTTCACAGCATGCTTCATTAAACTATTTGTTCTTGTCGGCAATCAATGTTCATCTTGCTCCTCATCCTTCTTCACTCTTTATTTTTCACTACAATCATCCCATGTGCAGATAAGACAAACTTTGTCTGCACAGTATTGTTATTAAAGAACTGCTATTAGCTTTTGTCAAGGAATGCAGACATTTTCCTAAGATTCTAAAATAATTAATACCTGAAAACCACCTCATTTGAGCTTAAAATCCCGTTTAATTGAATAAGATATATGACGTTGATGAAGACTACGCTGCCAACGTCTGGATAGGTACGAAGAGGTGCACTGGAACGCTCGCCACATTCTGATCTAAAAGGGTGTTGATAACGAATAAGAGAATATGTCGGATCAGTTTAATATTTTTATTAAAAAATATATTATTTGTTTATAATTTGATATCAAATCATCTTGCAACACAAAAGCAAATTTGCTACACACACATTAAGACAAAGACATTTGTTTAAGACAAAATATCAAGTAGATTAACTTTACAGGTAAATAAGCAGTTGTCTAAATATATCAAAATATTTACTAAATAGACATCTCAATACGTGAATTGGTAAACTTTATTGTCCATTAAAAAACATATTTTGCCATTTCATGTATGTCGCTTCAGTTTAATTACGATAATGATTATCTACGCTGTATGTATGAATGTAACACTTAAATTTTCTTGACTATAGCGATATCCTGCAGTAAATTGAATAGAGAAGTCGCGCCAGCAAAAATTCACGAAATATGCCCCGGTTTCGGAGTTCGTTCCAACGGATTCTATCGTGATTAACGTGTAACGGACATTTACAACGTAGTCGAGATAAAACCCAGACGACGTATCACATTCAGAGACGTCTCTCAGATTAGTTATGCATGGAGCAGGAGATGGCAGTGATGCCACTAATGGGAGTATCAGTTGCGTTTGCATTTTATCCGCAAATTTAGACCACGCATTTCCAAACATGTGAAGCAATGGAAACTGACTTGTTGAGAATCCATATCACCACGCCGAGTAGAATTGAATTAAGATTTAAACTCTCCGCCTTTGAAACTGTCAGAATTTCGGAAACAATTTCGGAAGTATTAGTTGGTTGACTCAACTTTCCCTGTTTTCTTTCAACTATTTGATTCAAAGACATAGTGGCAACTAATAAAATTATTTTCCAGGATGGTTTTCATGAGTACCATGATGAACGAATTAAATCGTGTCAGAATGTTTTTCTATATTAGAGGAGCACCGCGTGGATGTTCGTACGCGGTAAGACATGACGTCACAAATGCCGTGCTGACTCAACGCCATACGGACCACATCTCGACTACAGTCAAGCAATCAGTGCAATGATCTCTGTAAGCAGCAGGATAGGGCATTGTTCAGGGAAACTGTGACCAATAGAACGTTTCCATAATGGAGGAACGTTTGCACTTCGCATAGTCAACCGTTTCCGAATGACCTGTGGTACGCTGCCGTACTTGAAAGAAAGTTTTATTGTGTATTTGTGCCGTCGTATCAGTTGGAATAAAAATTCTTAAATGAATTGAACACGCAGTCGTTCAAAAATTCCTTCGATGCCATGAGAACACTTCAGTCCCGCATTCTCATTGGTTGTTAAAGAATACATCCCTTCCTTTTTTTATAGAAATAGTCATCCAAAACTACCACGTGCAGGTGGCGTTAATTCAGAACGACATTCGTGACGTCGTACCGTCTCTCACCCAGATAATTTTTCTTTAGTGGCCTATGTGCAGTCGTGGAATTATAAGAGGACATACGAAAATATGTTAAGTCCCGCGCTCTTAGTAGTTTGGATTTTCCTGAACCCGTTTATAATTCCAGGACTACACCTCCAGAGATGGTACGGAGTGTCATTGGAAAAACAAAGCACTCACATCTTGTTCTATAGCCTGTAAATTGTTCGGTTCCTGTTTCATTTCTGACTTGTGAAGCCTGCGGTCGTACCCTATCTTCGAGGCATATGAGGCGGTGAAAGAAAAAGTTATGTAACTCACTTTCTTTTAAAAAATCGAGTAATCTGTGATGTCCTATCTGTATTCCCCATAGCAAAATCGATTTGATGAAATAGTGAGGCATATCATGCATCATATGTGTCAGCAGTTATACTTGCGAGGCAAATATTTGTGGCGATATTGGAAGAGTGGTGTAAGTCTGATTTACACCATTTCCCCTTCCACCACTGAGGACATTGTTTTTTGTTGTCATTAAAGTGCACATTGTAAAGAGGAATAAAAATTAAATTGATGTCAAAACTATATAGTTTAAATGAGTCAAGTGAGTCGGACGCTGTTACTATTGTATTTTTATCTTCCTAAACTTTACAGGTAACCTGGTAAATTTCCCCCACCAACATCCACTTGAATCTACAACCAGTTAAGATAAGTGTGGTGAACTACAATTAAACCTCTAAAAACTCCTCTTAAACATAATAATTTATCATAAGTTGAGAAAACGTATTATGAAGCAGTTTTGACTTTATTTATTGAAAGTATTATATTATTGATTTTTTAATTTTGACCACAGAAATTAAAAGACTTGTTTCTTAAAAGTACATTACATTGAGTTACATCTCTATTCTTTTCACCATCTCAGATATGATGCTACTTTTGATTAGAATATTTTACAATTGAGTGTTGCTTGTGCTGTCTTCATGTTTTCTCTTGTAAAAAGTTTAGAAATACTGAAAGTTTTAATTTTTCAAGTACCGTAGGCACCAAGGTCGCAGGAATACAGAAGTAATTATGTCGTCATGTTAAGGACGATAGATAGTACCAGTATATAAGATTTGATATTGAACGAAGAAAATGTATAGGAAATCTCGAAGAAGAAAAAATAGAAAATTGATTTTCTCCTACGCGTTTTTTAAAATACTTTTTTAGGTGTGCAGGACTCATTTCTATAAAAAATTGTAAATGTCAAATTTGAATGAGTCTATTTTTCTATCGAAAAACTTTTTTTTTTTTTGAGTAAAATTTATACTTTTTTATTCAAATTTCACAATTTAAAAATTCTGGACAACTGTGCGACGTCGTGGACACCCTATGAAATGATACACGGCACCGCGTAAAATCCAAAAAACACGGCACCGCGTCGCCCACGGCGCTCGACGAAATATCGTAACGTGTGAAAGATGCCTATGAGGAATATAGTCAGAACCGAATGACATGGGCAATATGGTTAATACAAAAAAGAGAGAATTTATAAACCAGCAATGAACATAATTTTCATTCAAGCAAAGCCCTGTTTCTGAATCATATAGAATTGATATACTCAGAATTTTCTTTTCATGTGTACAACAGTTACAAATTACTTATATTATGAAGCATTTTTTTATTTTAGCATTAACTATAGTGTGTGTTTTTGGTCGATTAAATATATCTCAGCAAGGAGATATCACAATTCATATTGTAATGGTAGGAACACATTTCATTATAATGAACTAAAGTACTTAAAATCTTTTACATTACGAGTGGCACCATTGGTACAATGTTGGAGGGCCACATTTTACTAGATCTATTATTTTGGGTCCCTTTCCTAGGCTTAAATTCAAGAAAATAATATTTAAACCTCATTTGTCGTTTTAGGTCCGAAAATATTTAATCAGCTACCAAGAACTATAGAAATTTGTTGAAACATTAATCAATTCAAAAATTAAAAATTAAAATTGACTTTTTGACCAAATTCAAATAAAGAACTCGTTAGAAGTATTCAATAAGGAAAAATGACTAGTAAAAAATAAGATCATGTCAAATTAAAGAAATTATTTCATTGCTTTTTTTTTTTTTTTTTTGAAAGTAATTTATTAGTTGAGATTGAGACATCTCAGATATTGGGCTTCAAATACGCGCGAGTGACGTTGCCAGCCAATAGTAATTTATTCCGCCCTGGTGATCAAAGCGTATGGCTGCGGGATGTGAACCCTACCCCCCACTCTTCATAAAGCTTACTTCACAAGAGAAACAAGAAGAAAAACTCTCACTCATTGATTCAACTCGCTCACTTATACTCACTCAGTCAGTTAAGTACGAGATAAAGGAACTTTAGTAGAAGAACGCGGGTTGAGAAGTTCTGGTTCTCGGTCTGTTAAGAGAACACCTTGTTGAATGTTGAACTTTCTTTCGAGTGATATGATATAGAAGAAGCTTGATTTCATCATTCTTCGTGATTACTGAGGGTCGGTTGCGTTGAGGCGTCACTAGCGTGAGAGGTTTCCGGGTAGGCCCGAGCATCCTGGGGCCGAGGTCGGCGCTTCAACATCGAGACGAGAAGATACGACAAGACTATAGTTGAGGATGTTTGTAAAGAATAAGAATATCAAATTTGTGTGGTAATCATTGGTCAATGTAAGGGTTGTGTTGCCAATATAGTATATGTGTTTTTATAATAAATTGTTGTTTGTTGTTCCAAAACACTGTTGATCCCTTCTTGATTTATTTAGGCTTGTAAGTGTAAGTATAATCAATCAATGGGTTAGATCGTGGCACAAGGTGAATTTAATTTTTTCTGTTAGAATGTTTTCTTTAGAAAATTTTATGAATTTTAAGCTAAGATAGATTATTTATTTAGTCATGTATAAACTACGGAGACCTCATGTGCTACTGTGAACCGCCTAATTCATCTGTCAGGAATAGACAAGATGTCAAGATATACATTTAATTTTAATTTTCTACATGTGCTAGCCATTACACACTGGAGAAAATGACCAGAATTTATAAGTTTTGTTGAAATATTATATGTGTTAATTTATTATTAAATAAATATCGTCATATTCTTATTCTATCTCGCCTAAGAAATAAAACACCGTAGTGCAGACATACGACGTATTGTGTCTCGTGTATCTCACAAGAAAATTCCGTTAATATTCCCTTTTGTCTGGAGGCTATATCACGCTTCCCTTTATTTTAATTAGAGCATGATTATCAAGCTATCGGTTTTCTGTGACTCCGTGTATTTATTTCTGACAGTTATTGCTTTCCACAGTGTTCGTAGCGTGTTCTGCAATACCCACCACATTCACGTAATCCATCTTTTCTTCGTCGGCAAAAGCTTGCCATCCGTATAGCAATTACACCATTATTCCCTGTAAACGCAAGAAAACTTTAATTGAATATATATTATTAATAATTTCACCAGCGTACTACCAACAGTTTCGAACAAAATGAGTAAATCTCTCCGCTTTAAAGCAAGAAATTCTCATAGAAAGATATTTGAAAAAGGTTGAGATAAAATATGATTTTAAAGAAATTCTTTAATGACAAAAGTTGAATTCCTTTCTGAACTTCATCATTTTAGTTGGAAACTTTTAAGTTCAGATGTATTGTTAGAGAAATACAAGCTTACATTGAAGGCAGTTCCTTTGTTCAATACGAAGTGGCATTTTGGTAGCAGAATAATAAAATCGACTTTGTGAAATTGAGAGAGGAGTAGATGTGAAAATTGTAACTGAAACAAATGAAAACAGTTTCGAGAAAAGGTTTCTCATAAACTGTTCAAATTAATTGTGACAGTTCGTATTAAGGAGTCGTAAGTTGCTCAGGGCACTCCAAAATAATAAGTATGACAACTAAATTTGATTTGTCAGTTTCAATGAACAATTTATAGACAGAAACAATTAAAACTCTGGGTGACGAGGGTGAAGAATTCAAGCTACTTAACTCCCTGGAAGCAAGTAAGAAACCAACCAATTATTTCGAAGTACATGAAAGAAACCAGGAGAAAAACCGTTCCGAGATGATACAACAGAGATCATGTACATTATAGTATTAGTGTATTTGTTATAATGTACCCTAGCATTCTTAACAGAATAATTTTTCGAACCGATGTATTATTTTTTCCCCTGTGTCATGAATAGTTTTCAATGTCCCCATTTAATTTTAAAACAACTGCAATGTTGAAAGTGGAAATTAATGCAAAATTCTGATCACAATACAATATACTAAACTATATTTTCATATCGATTTTTTTCGAAACCAATGACATGATTCGTAATCGAATTTATTCCGAAAGGTTATTTGTGTTATAGCTATTAAGAAACGAGAAGAATACACTTGAAATGTATATACTTGAGAAAACATGGTTACTCCTCATGTACCCAATTCAGATGGCGCAGATAGTGCATAGGTTCTGTCCTGTCATGGAGAAAGTAACACGCAAAATTATACAGATGTTCTTCTTAAAAAAAACATTTTGAACAATATTATTTTACAATGTTCACTCTGAAAATTGATTCGGGGCGCTAATTACGTGACATATTTGGGACTAGTTTGCTTCTGTTGGTGAAATATGTTGATATGTTGACCTATTCATAACACCATTTTAACTTTATTTTATTTCTATCATTCTACTTTATTATTTGAAAACTTTTTTCTCATAATTTTTGTAGTCAAATAAAAATATTTTATTACAATACAATTTTCCGTTTTTATTTCGTGGTCAAATTTTTAATAAGCGGATGAGCAACTTTATCCCAATTAACCTCCTCTCAACTTAAATCCTACCAGCATTTGAAAAGAAGAGACGCTGGTAAAACCACCTGCTTTGCTATAGAAAGAAATCACTGGGATCTGCTATGTTGAGCCTCAGAGCTACTTCATTAATAAGACGACCAATTACTGAAGTAAAATGACTAACAAGAATGTTCTTGATCAACGTCGTAGCGTTGGAGATATTTTCAGTTAAACGTTTTATTGTGGTAGAGGACATTGCCCAAAACCGGACTCCTCCCCCTAAAGCGGACCCCCCGTTCACCTGGTTCTGCATTCTCCTTAACTCCAATGGGATCAAGTGTAAATAATCGATAAGATTTTCACAACTCTGTGACGGAGCACACATGTCACCTCTTCACTTGTGTCTTACCAGTCGACCATTACATGTTTGGATTGAGAAAAAAGATTATACATTTCGCTACATTTTTCGTTATGTCTCTTAGATTTTGGCAAATAAGTTTTTCGACCCAATAATTTTTTTTCTTAAACAGTACGGTTTAAGGTTAATTATTACCGAACCGTTTCTTTTTCTTCAGATATTTGATTAAAACATTATTGTGTTAACAAAATGGACGCTATAGTCGCGCAAACTGACCTTCTTCAGTTGCTTCAACTAAACCCCTTATTTTTTGTGTATAGTAGATTTGACAGGGGATTCAACCCGGGACTTCCCTCTGTACGCGCTGGTGTCCTAATCCTTGCACAATTCCTTCGTTTCCAGATCCGGGGCTCGATACCCGGCCCAATTCCCAATTTTGATCAATACAATATCATGAATCTGTTACCATGTGGTGTTGTTAACCTCTAAAGATATAATGTGTGTCGGTCTGTAACAAAATAAAACCTTTCGTGATTCATTATTTGGTACACAACTTTCCACTGTTATGCAGCACTAAAGCAGCAGCACTCACAATCCGCGAGGCCTATCAGAAATGGGGAGAACACTTGACTGCTTCTTTTCTCCTGTGAGTTTCATATTAGAGTCTTTTCATCCCAAGGATACTGCGGCTTCTTGTGTTGAAAGCACAATGCGATCAATGAAACAGCGCCATCTACTGCAGGGAAGACGTTTGTTGGTGGCCAAGTATATACAGGTTGTTACGAAACTCCACGAAAATAAATGGAAGGATAATAGAGCATATTAGTAGGAACAAAAATATCACTAAAGCAATGTCTCCCGAAGGAGATAAACTGACAACAAAAAATCAGAGTAAGAACACAAGACAAGAAGATGCGTAAAAGTACTTATTAAGGAGAATTGAGAAAGGGAAAAATGTGTTTTAAGTTCAACAACTAGTTAGAATATGCTCAAATATTTTCCTAAAATAAGCGATATATCCTCGCAACGGCAACACGAGAATTTATGAGATTCCAAGTTGAACATACTTTCAAATTAATGATTTTTTTGTAATATTAATGTTTCCGATGTCCCCTCCAATTTCTTACGAGGAGTTCTGGGACATTTTTTATACCGGATGTTTCAAATTAGATGAAAAAGTTGAAACGATGAAATAGGAAACAAAACCACATAGGAACTCATGTCTGGAAATATCACCAAGAGGAGATGAAACGACACCGAGAAGACTAAGACCATAAGACAATAATCGTAAAAAACATTTTTAACACGTTTTTATTTTTAAAACTGCTGAACTAAAAAGTAGAAAATAACGTTCAGTAAAATTTAGAATAAAAAAAGTTGATTAGAAAAGTTTATCAAAAAACAAAAATCGTGAAGTTTTTCAAGCTAGAGGCGTCAAGTTTTATAATTACTAACACTCCTTTGGGGGTAAATTTTCGTAAGATGTTATAAAAAAATTGACTCTATTTAAACATTAAATAAGATTATGGGTTGTGTGTTTGCATACAGCTCACATGGATAATATCATAATAATCAATTTTTTGCAATATATTATAAATTCTACCTAGCTAGCCTCTTCCAAAAACCAAACGACTGAATTTGCAAATTACAGACGGCTTAAATGTCAATGGCAATTAAAGGATTACTATACCAAACGATTCGAATAGTGTACATGAAGACGACCAAAATGTAGAATACCAAACTAATAATAACTCTTTCATTATAAAATTTTTGTCTCACAATGCTGGAGACTGAGAAGTGTATATGAGAAAGTATGCACAATGGTTTTGCACAACTAGTTTTATCTTGTGTTCTAATTTTGGGTCTTTTTATCTTCTCCAGGTGACTTTTTCGTACATGTATTCCCATGTGGTTGTGGTTCCTAGTAATGTGTTCTATCATCCCCACCAATTTTGTACTTGAAGTTCTGGGACACACTGTATACAGGAAGAGCGCACGAGTCTCCAAGGAAACACGTTAATGAATTTGGACGTTTCCTACAAACCATTACGAACTTCCGAGGAAGAGCATTGTTACGTTCTTTCAAAGACGTTCATTGAAAGTTACCTTGCAAAAATGCGGCTTTCGATATTACAAGTAGAATCATTATAAATCAATAATGTTTCCAGCCATAATTTTTCCTGGACGAAAATTTAAATATAGGGGATACAATTTACTCATTTATCGAAACGTCTAGTTTACTGCTTCATCGAAAGTGTAAATTAATGCTGCAGCACTCATACTAGATTATGTTTCTCGAGCAATCGCTTGTATCTGTCAGATATGTCTCATTTATTTACGCTTCTTTAACAGTAAAACTCTCAAAAAACTCTTAAAATGTATGTCTAAGGAAATACAAATAATTGTTAAAGCAGATGCTCTTTAAAAACACTTATTTATATTTCAGTAACATACTTTTTAATGAAGTTAATGTAGAGAAGGACTGTATAAAT
>NNCF01128055.1:624778-636563 GCA_002313205.1 Laupala kohalensis
TAATAATACATCTCAAAATAAAGAAAAAATTAATACACCTCATTGATTTGACTAACTTGAAGTGCTGGTCCTATCTTAAATATATCATCGTCTGAGTTTCTTCACTCGTTTTCGTGCACAGATCGGCTCCTATCGATCCATATATTTGATCCGGATAACAAGAGTTCACCTGCACTTCTGTTTGCTTTGTGATAAAATCTATTCCAAAACTCTATAGTCCATACTAATATATAAATGCGTAACGCGAAAGTGTGTCTATCTGTTTGCTATTTAATCACCATTAAACAACTCAATTGATCGATGAAATTTGGCAAGGAGAAATTTTAGATGTCCAGGATGAACATAGGCTAACTTTTATTTTTTTAAAGCACGAAGAGAAAGATAAAAAATGATTTTGACCATAAATGTTTATGAAATCATGAAAAAGGAGAGATATTCACTTACGTTGCCTAAAGGGTTAGAGATAGGTGACAAGTATGAATGGCAATATTGTTCGCCTCAAGGAGTTCTTCAAAAGAGACGCGACAGTGTATGTCTACCTAAAAATATTTACTTTCATAATTAGAAACATGTTATTAAAAAAAGGAGTGTTAAAATACTTCAATTTAATTTAAGAAGTAAAATGACAATCAAAATCAAATTCAATTTTTGTTTTGTTTTGTGCATTTAACAAAGACTAAAATCATCTTTAAATTGTAAAATTTAGACGAATGGTTTAGAATTTGAAAGCGTTTTAATGAAATGGTGGCGCCGTTGTGTCTTGCCTCAAAAGCGAGTGGGTTCGTGGGTGTAAGAAGTAAAAAGAAAAAAAATCCGACTACAGCCGTGTAATCAGCTAGTATTTTATATGTTCAATTTCATGTTGTAAAAAGTAAAATGCCCATATTTTCTTTGCTATATTTTTAACTTCAGACAGATTCGCGTTCGTTAGAAAGAGAAAACTGGAAGCGATAAGGAACGCGTGTCTATTATACTCTTGACGAAGTCAACTTGGACGAAACATCTTCAAAAACTATTTAATATGGAACGAGAATAGCTATCACTCTCCTTCACTCTTCCTTCGCTTCCAGATAACGACTCGTGTAAAATTCATTCTTCCCACCATGTTTCTCTCATAAATGATACATAAAAGCAGGAACCTGAAAGGCACAAACGATCATTAACAGCAGCGAATTTTGTATTCACTTATAAAACAACCTTATTTTCCCAGTTTCACTTGGATCATATATGACTCAACATATTAATGAGAATTGACTTTCCTAACATTTATATTAAGAATTTTTTTGTCGTAGTAGTAATATTTTATTTAGGGTTAATGGAGTGACATGGTGTTGGTGGCGCACTCAATGCAGTTGCGGGTCCAAGAGGTGGAGGGGCGATGTTTGTCGTGACAGCAATTCGACTTGATTTTGTAAAATACATAAAGGTGTGCGTCTACCTCGTTAAATTTTCTTTCATTTGATTTACAATATTTAGAACCCTGTTCCAAGTTTACGTCACTGGAATTTACGTTACTTGTCACGTATGGTAAAGGATTTTTATATGCAGCGCAATTTTACTGTATATAGAAGTGCATTTCAAAGGAATCACGCAAATGCAAGTACAAGACTGGAAACAAAATAAATACTTCCACTGCCGTAAATATATTTCATTTCAACTATTTTTAAAACGAGTCATTTTAAAATGATACTATTTGGGTGGGGAGTCAAAGTTGACCAAGTTTTGCCTCTCCCAAGATATTTTTCTGGATCCGCCCCTGACACTGCCTGATTTGTGTTCTGATAAGTACCTGCACATGTCGCCGCTAAATAGAGCTCTGTCAGTCAAGTCTGTCAGACTCAATAATGTGCATGTTTCTTAATTGGGAACGTGACGAAACCCGCCACACTTACTAATACGAAAGGTTTGCCTACTGGAAGGCACGACACGAGCGATAATTCGAAAGAAAGACGCATAGTTGCTTCGTAGGTGTATAACCCACATTAAGGGTTAGAGAAACCTGTACGTTATATACCGATGACAATAAGGTTCAGTGCTTCTTGAAGGGGGGAAGTCGCAATGCTACCACTATCCGTTCAACAGGTGAACTGATTTGAACTTAAGGGTGCAAGATGGCACTTTTCCCTATCTTTTTATGAAAAAGCGGAAAATTATTGGAGAGTCCAAATTGAACTGTTGGTTGTTAACACATCAAGCAATTCATTATGTTATTCACGTAAAACATTTTCTCGCGGGCGACTCAGGAAAGTTATAAGGGGAATGGTGTTGGACACCCCCTCATAGGGGGTGGTTAGATGATGAGACCTAATTTTTCATACAAATGTACTGCTTATGTCTAATGACACTAGATGCAAAACGTTTCATCACGAATCAATCGATTAAAACGTGAAAAAAATACACAATTTTCCAAAAGTGGTGAAATGTTGAAAGGAGTGGCTCGTAGAGGGTTTCTTCCATTGAAAAAAAAAAACCGTAAACCATGTTATTTGGACAAGCCCACACAATACTGAGTATTTTTGGAACATATGAAATACACACTAATCAGAGGGATTGGGGGATAAGAGGTGGTTCTTCAGAAGCACGTGATTTTTTAATCTCAGCTACTGGAGTACATATTATTAAGTTTGTATACGTGAGACTAGCTCTCCCCAACCATTTGAAGTGTGATATATTTGCTCGATTTTCTCGGTAATTGCCTTTCTCTTCACTTTAGGGGTATCCCAACGCGATGGGGGCGGCATAGACAGCTCTCAATAAGGGAGTGTCGTGACAAAATACAGGAGCTTCCTCAGCACAAATTTCAATCTCATACGTACACTCAAGAAACCCGTCGAACTGAGAGGTGTGGTGGGTTGCATTTACAAGAGGCGCTGTACCACGAGTAAACAGATGTGGATAAAACTGATACCTTAGTCACAGGGTGTACATTCCCCACCCCGACGCAAAGAGAAATCCGATCATTGACGATACAGTCTGTAATTCAACGAACGTCCTACTGGATCGTGCTGCAGATTATATTATGACCACGACCTCCCCATAATGTTCTTAAACTCGCGCCAAATTTTGGGATTGTCTGTGGTGCTATTGTGAGAATTGAACTATTATATAGTGCAGTGCTTTGAAGTTCGTGCAAGATAGCACTAGTCTCATCCTAGACCTTTGTATAGAGCTAGAACCGAACTCTCCTGCAACGTGATTAAATTTCCGACCACGCTCCCGGCGAAAGACATCTTCGAATTGTGGGTGCAGTTTCCTTGAGATTTATTTGTGATACGGGGAGGTTCTATATGTACTATAATCAGAAGTATGATCAAGTAGGTCTTGTTTCAACCGTTCTTGCAGAGTTGGTGCCGCGATGTTCATCTACACGTTTCATTTGTGTGAAGGGTTAAACTAGGAGGTGAATTACAGTGCGTTTGTTGGTTAGCGATTAACAAAATGAATAACTATTGAGCGGTAGACTTTTGAAAGGCACGTATACCTAACATTTACTCATCTTATTTGCGCAAAACACGTTTTTCGCTAATACAACGGGAACTGACAGGGTGTAAGAGGGCGATCATTCCTTAAGCAAAGGAAGCTGAAAAGTAGGAACGACTTTTTTATACAAATGTATTGATTATATCTATTGATGACTCCACAAGAAATGATTTAGAACACGAATTATTCGATATTGTGGTAGAGTCATCAGTATGGATTGTTAAGGCAATTTTGACGATCACCAACATTTGAATCCGTCCGTCTCACAAGCAGAAAATCACCTACTTAGCTGCGTGATTTCTTATAATCACATAATCGTACATGGGCTTGAATGCATATTAGAGTAAAAAAACGCGGACGTGTTATTGAATTGGATTGGAAACTTCGCTGGCAAGACCATGCAAAATCTGTCTCTTCCAAAATGAACAGCGTGCTCGCTCGTCTTTCTCCAATCTTCAGAAATCGCAGGATCCGGCTCAAGGTGAAAATCCGAATTTATAAAGCGTGTATTCGCAGTCTTGCGCTCTACGCCTGTGAAACCTGAGCCACTACTTCTAATTCAAATCTTCACCGCCTACACGTCATTGAGAACCGGTTCGTGCGGATGACTGTTCGACCGCCGAGGTGCACCCACAACTCACATCTGAGAGTTATTTCTCACCTTGAACCCATCACAAAAATTATCTTTCTTCAAACCCAGAAACACCTCCGAAAGGGCATTTTACGACCTCTCCCCTGACTACTATTTTTTAAGATTCTCCCGCCACCTCGCACGCACAGTCGATCCTGCTGCAACACGTAAATACTCGTCAGACATTCTTCAATTCCCCACTCACACTTATTATCCCTAACAAACCTTTTCTTCCATTATTCTAAACGTCAATACTTCACCTGCATCTACAAAACTATACCTGACCTTCCCTTCATTTTTCTTCTACGCATCCCACCTTAATCCAAACGAGTGCCTAAGTCACTTTAACATTTGTTAAAGTGGCACTTTAACATTTGTTGCAGGAATCATTGTTCAACAAATCTTCCATGAGACCATCCACGAAGAGCACCATTATGGTGGAGGCGTGGATAGCTGCCTGCCAACACGACACCACTGTCATCCCAAAAGAAACTGTTTTTTCGAGAAATGTGGATAAATAATTAAAGCTATTTGGATATTACATTCATCTGGGATACACACTTTATCATTTCACACCGTTTTATGTTAAATTCATCAATAATAGAAGAGACAGACTGTACTAGTCTGAATGTAAGTAAGTAATCTGATGTAAGTAAGCGGCATTTTGTGGCAGAGGAATAAACAATAATATTGATTAATCACACGACTTATTAAATTCACAGGTTTTCGAGTTAATTTTAATTTAATTAACATGTAAAAAATATCAAAACCAATAAGCAACGTAATTCTATTCTCTGTTATTAACATTTACACCAAAGCGTGACTTACATTTTTTCACAAATAAATACATACGAACAAAAGCGGTTTATCATCGCAAATCCAACGAAAACAGACACAATCAGGCCGTAATGGATTGTTCGGAAGGTACAGAAAGTTTCAGCTTCCGAAATATATTTGTTGTTCAGAAATTGCAAATAATAAGGTACGAGGGGTACTGTGACACCAACCTTCGAAATAATAACAAGATGAACTAGTCTTACAATTCAGTGTCCACATGAAACGTCGACGTCGTCGATTACGTTAAGTTACTCTCAGCTCTGTAATTCCCCCATGAATGAAAGTCACATATATCCATCTATGTCTGTGGAATTTAGGAGATAAAGCAGAGATTTATATTATCGATCGTCTCATTCTTGCGTATCTAGGGATGGATTCAACAATGATATGAAATTCCTATGCAAACCTAAATGCGATGATGAAGGGTTTTGCAGTATCCGAATGTCCAATATTTTCCTTTCTAATGACCCCGATAAACATAGTCATGAGTAGAATGGCATGCTTACGATACGTCGTTGCTTTGGATTCGTAATTAACTCAACGATCAAATTTGTAGTTAACAATACACATTATCTTGCTTGTGCTTTTATAAATTACATTTTTAATTTGGCTATATCCTTTTCACAAATTAGTGTACTTTTTTACCAATAGTACAAATATAGAAGTGAACTTATTTGTTTGCAAAGATTTGTCGTTTCAATTACGAGACAATTCTTGATGAAATTTGATAATAAGGAGGTATAATAAATGTAATAATATAAGAAGATAATTTTCAAGACTTAAGAATATTCCCGAATTAGAAAATAATTCAACAATATAGTTTTCTAGCAGAATATACGTCGTTTCTCAGGATTTGAAATGAAACTTAAAACAAAAATTGTTGCACAAAATCCAGGATTTTTTAACTCATTTTGAGCGACGTTCTTCGGGGTTTTTTGTACAATATTCTAAATTTATTGATAGTTTCCATATTTCTCTACTTTTGTGATAATGTTTTTCTTTTATTAATTTAAAATATTAAATACCAAAGAAAACCTACAAGAATACTCACAGTTTTCAGTATTATATGATTCGATGTACGTAATTACGAATTATTTTAAATAGAAATTTACATGGAAAGGTAAATAAACGAAGTGCATAGTAGAGACCTGTGAATTCTTTTAGGTTGTGTACTTCAAAATAATGTTCTTCAGAGCATTTTAATATTTCTTTCGGCTCTTGTAACTAATCAATAATACCCATACTTTACAATAATATTTAAGACGAGATCTTTGAAATTTTAAATAATTTCATTGCTTACTTTTTTCCAATTTCCATATCGCAGACACTTCTAATAATTAACTTTTATTAGTATATACTCGTATCTATCATCATTTTTTTTTTCTGTTAGAATTTCTTCTCGTCTCAAAAATGCTTCAACAGGAGCTAATCCATATTGCTGAAATATTCTACACATTCAATCATCCCAAATCTAAAATTTGATTAAATTTCTATTTTGTTTGAAACGAAAGAGTCCTGACAGAAACGATATTAAACACTCGGCAGCAAAAGGTACTGTTCATGTGAGTCTGATCCTTCCAATAAGCCAATTAGTCGGAAAGTCTTTCACCATTCCCGAAGTACGGCTGGCGGACAGCACAGAGCCATTGTTGATAGGTTACATGTTCAAAGCCTTTGTGACGGTGAGTAAGGGCCGTCGGCGAAGCATGTAACAAAATACAGGGGCAGAGATTGTGAAGGGAAGATAAAGAATGAGACAAAAAATATTCGACTTCGGTTTATAAAGCTCAGTTTAAAATTTACTTTCAAATATCATCTCTCAATACACAGTAAATGCATCTTAGTGATATTTTTTAGTCCTCATGGATTATAGTTAGGAAGGTTTTCCATATTACTGAATGTTATAACGGTGTTAATACCCAATTGTAAATGATCACGTAAGCAAATAAGCTGTCATGGATGGTAAATCACAATTATTCCTGGAATTATTCAATAAGCATATCTCCCTATTAGATTCGTCCGTAAAAACAATTCTTTTGAAATTCGGACGGGATATCATCCCATTTCGTTTTGGCGTCTTTAAAAAGACTTCCGTGAAAATTTCATATTTTTAAGTACAATTTACAGGTCTCAATCAAGAAAATTTTGTTTTATTGTTATAAAGATAGGGATGAGAAATAGAAAAGAAACTATCACAAATTTTGTGGTACGAACTACAGAAAGAACATGGTAACAGGAGTTTAATAGAAATATTTATTTTGACCATTTATTTAGACAAATTACTCATTTGTTTTTGCATTATATTCAACTGACGATGGCAGTAATCAATCGCCGAAACGTGGCATTCAATAAAAGTTTGTTTATATGGAAGGTCGAATAAATATTTCTATTAAATCATGATTGTAGACGTGAATAATGTCAATAGTAAGCGGAATGTGAAAGTGTAAGATAATGATAAACGATTCAATCAGTTCACCTCGTTCCAAACGGTTCGTGCGGAGTTCTAGTCTTGACTCTATCACGACGTTGTTGCGAGGTGAACTGTTTGAACCTGTATTCAATACGAACTATGTGACAGTGTTTTACTGGTATAAATGTTTTTCTATTAATTATTTGACTACAGTATGAAGCTGAAGAAGATGCCAACCAGCACTGAAACGTTTACCTGTTTTGAATGAAGAGTGAAAAAAAATTATACATGTTTTTCAAAGTTTCTTTAATGACAAAACAGATTGTGAAATTTTACTTGATGGTCTATAATAATTGTAAGGATATTTTGAATTCTTTATGAGAATCCCAGCCCATCCTGGCCCCGGTTATTCTCCGTTTTTTCCTCCGGATAGAGGCGGTATGTCATTAATATCTTTGTTTTATTAATCTCAAATTTTTACTGCACATAATATCTACAATTCATTTTGGAATAATAAATGGATAACCATATGTATTTATTAAATAATTTCTTTGAACAATATTAAATCCTCCACTACCCTTGGGCCCTTGATCGTAATTGATGGGATGGTCCCTTAATTGTTTCGGAAGAGTAACTTAGTTTATTGCCCCCCACCCACGTGCAAGGGTTCNGTTTTGCAACTGCATCTTTGACAAAGTTTATTTAACTTAGAGAATCAGTGTGTTAATTGCTTATTATTTGATAATGATAAATGTAAGGTAAATTGGTATGAGAAAGCGGAAAGAACAAGAACAGAAGCAGATATTAGAGCTGGAAACAAAGTAAATGAAGTATAGATCCAGTGATCCCACTCTCATTCTTGAGTCCACGCCGCATCCACCGTTCTGAACGAGTAAAGCGCTATCGGATGCGAAACCCTCTCCAGGGTCCCAGTGATGGATGAAGTGGAATGGGGAATGTACGGAAAGGGTACACAACAGTTGCTATGCCTTCCGCGAGCAGATTGTTATTAGCAGCTGACAAAGAGCGACCCATTCGAGTTTCATAATCAAACCATTTACGCGATGGAGTTCCGAAGCGGAGCGCTTTAAAGATGGATGAAGCGTCCAATAATCTGAACAGCAGCGGGTGAATGGGAGTGGTATGGAGATAGTCAGCCCGTTGTAGACGAACGGTGCCAGCGTATGCGCGTGTCGCGTTAAAGAAGTAGCGTTGCCAAATGAGACACGGTTTACATAGTAATTATTCTACTATTTCTACTATTATACATAATTTACTCGTATGTGTTCTCAGTACGTGATAATCTGTTTGAAATTTGTGTTATATTTGTTTGTAATATTTTGTATTCTAAAGTTTACTATTTCATTGGTTATCCCAGTCCAGTACGAGATCATTACTAATACAATGTGAGATTACAGCGGTTTGTTGAATTGATTTTAAATTTAGTTTGTGCATCTGGATTCTAGATTTTAACCCTGTCTTTGTTTCACCTATACAGATAGCATGACAATCTTTGCATTTTATTTTGTATACTACATTATTATTGCTATTCACACCTTTCCCTTGTATTTTTTTTTTGGATTAATTTATTTACGTGGTAGAGGTATACATGACAGTTCACTCAGTAATGATGAGACAAATTACCCGGCGTTTGTAAGTTGTTTTTGGTTTTATTTCAACAAAACTTCTTCAGCAGCATAGTAGCCATCATCGGTAGACACACACTAATATAAATACATAAAAATACATTAAATAAATTATAATACGTACAAAAATATTTATTTATAAGGTTTTATGTATTTTTATTAACTTATTCAAGTATCAAATACTGAGGATGGCAGCCGAGAAACGTTTTTTGAAAATTAAAAATAATGACAACTCACTTATGCAGGGATACTCTCAATGGGTTGGTATTTACAATTGAGCGCTGAAATTCGTGGAAACCACTGCTATTACCATTCTCTGCAAATACACTCATTCAAAAGTAATAATTAGACTTGACGTTGACGAGCCCTAAAACCCCAACATAAAAAGTAATAATTTCTTAACAGTGTGTTTTTATACTAATTATCTTTAAAATGACACACCGACCATTTAAATATAGAAAAAAACAAAATCACGTTTCAGGTATTTAGCCTAATTTAAATATGTTTGCCTTGGCGCAAAAAAAACACATAACTCAGTTATCTCTTAAGACACAAAACAAATTGCAAAAAAAAATCGAAAAGTCTAATTTCACGGTATTTTACCCTTTTTTAAATTGAAGGTTTCTGAAGAAATCTCTCCTTAACAGGTCTAGATGATATAAAAATTTTGTGACCAAATTTGAAGTTCCTATCTCTAATTACAAATATTTGCTCTTCTTTTTTGAAAAAGTCTCCCTCAGTCACTCAGGACAAAGTTTATATGTCAATATATCACCTCAACTTTTATTTTATTTTATTTCTTATTTTAAGCATTTTCGCGAGGTTCATGTCGCGAGGCTTGCTCTTCCACCTAATCGTTGGAATTAGGAAAGGGACTTGGAAGGAAAGATGTTGGGTTGCCGGGGAACTTATGGTATCGAACCGACATTTGTCTAGAATAGGTGAGGGACACCATAGATAAAAAACCTTACCTAATTCGACCGAGCGGGGTCTACCACTCAGCGGGACAGTGGAAGAGAAGACGCTGCCACCAGACCACTGCTGTCGGTTACTCTACTCGATTTTTATTTCTACTCTTTGTTTCAAATATCTAAAAATTCAAATATCTAAAACCTAATTTATGAGCTTTCCAGTGAATGACTTTTAATTTAAAAATATAGGAAAAGTTTTGTGTTATAGGTGCAATATTACCTTTGCTCCGTCTAAGTTTGTACTTTTTTCAAATTTTGGTATTCAAGTATTTAATAGACTCCAAAGAATAATATAGTTAGATCATTTTACAATTCGCGTTTTTATATCAAAGACTCTAGATGAGAAGTGTATGGTACACGCACAGCAGTATTTATTGAAAATCTAAAATTGATGCAAATGTATTGTTTGTGGTTGAAAGTTGTTTTGGTGCTTCAGGGGAGTGATCGGGATAAACAATGTATACGAATATGGATGTATAGTTAGAGAAAATATATGTACAAAAAGCCAAATAATTCACACGAGCAATGCCAGAGGTATTCAACTATTATATGACAGAAACCTATTTGTGCTATTCTATCCATTGTGTGCTGGAAGTCAAAGTCACACATATACAAATGTTGAATATATGTATGAAAGGAATAAGCTCATGAAATGTTAATTAAATATTTAATGTTAATTTAATGTAAATATTTAATGTTAATTTAATGTAAAAAATAATTTAGAGTAAATACTCCAGGCTGGATTTTGTAATGAGTTTGTTTAACAAATGGTAAATAAACATCGCTAGTAATACGACAAGAATAGATCACATTACATGCGCTTTGAAAAAAAAATAGAGCAGTTAATAAACATTAATAGTTTTTACTTCGATTTTTTTAAGTATACGAAATCAATTTGTTGTTTAGTACTTGAGAACACTTTATTTTCAAATAAAATCTTCTCTTGCTCATGAAGATGAAATTTCCAGTGTATCAATAGCGTAAGAAGTGAAGAATACGAGTAGAAAAATAAAAAATTACATAACAAACCGTTCCCTTGTTGTCCATGTTCATGGTTTGAAAACCATGACCATCTTTGGGGTTGTTGTAGGACTGTTTGACTTGACGTCTCCGTCTGCCACCAGGTGATCCCACTTACGTACGAGACTGCATATTCAGTTTTCAATTTTCGTTTTATTCGGTTATAGATTTGTTTCTTACGTTCTATCGGATAAGTTATAGAGTACATCTGAAAATAATTATTCAATTATAGTTTTATGGCTAATCCACGAGTTCTTTACATTTATTAGACTACAAATTATTTCTTTACAGATCTAGAACCGCGGTCGCACTGCGCAATATTTTTAATTTTTTCTTTAAATAACTCGGAGAACAACTTAATGAGCAAATAACACTTACAAAATAAAAGAATGCGTAAACATTTGTTTTTATTGATAACTAACAGACCCTGCCAAGCTTTGCACGGGAGTTTTTGTTATTGTGATGTTGTTTACCCTGTGTTTTAATTTAATGTAGACAAAATAGCACATATTGATAATGCATTTGGCATATCGTGGCATTTGGCAAAAACGTAAAAAATTTCATGGCTCTCTATTTCATATCTTTTAAATAGGAATTTTGGAGCGAGTGAATATTGTGGGGGAATGAAAGGCAGAGGAAACGGGAATATCCCGAAAAATCCAATCAACCACCACACCAAATTCTACTTGTATCAACCGGCATGTGAACCATGGCTACAAGAGGAAGAAGGGGATTGCGCCGTACTCTGCGCCACGGGTCACCCCAAAAGATTTACCTTCCATCTATTGTA
>NNCF01128055.1:638342-654285 GCA_002313205.1 Laupala kohalensis
TATATATATATATATATATATATATATATATATATATATATATATATATATATATATATATATAGTTTATGTTTCCTCAGTGGTTACGGTGTTAGCGTGATCGCTCGTCACCAAGTCATCCCGCGTTCAATTCCTAGGTGGGGCAAGGTAAAATCTGTAGCTTTTCACAGTTCCATGTCTCAGTTTAAATAGCTGTGAAGCATGAAAAGTTCGCCATATGCGGCTAACAACCGCAATTGTAATACTCGGATATAGCGATCTGGATCCTTTCTAGACGCTGTTCATCCAATCTCGGTAAAATTAACGATGTATCTTGTGAGTAAACGCACACAATAACTGAGCCTTACTGGCATCCGTCATTCGTGGTCCTTAGCTGGCCGAAACATACGCCTGTGAGACGGATGTGAACGCACAAAAAAAGCGATCCAGCTTGAGGATTAAGAACATTAACGAAGCAATAATCCTAAGATCATTTTGTGTTTGTACAATCGCAACACTTATGTTTCCTCTGTTCGATTTCAGAGAATGTTGCTCGTTGCCAATGTTGAATAATCTGATTGAATATCCACGTGTTCTCTCATACATCGAATCGTTCCTTCTCGAAAAATGTGGGTCGATTCATCTGATGGAGAGCACGTCACGACTCTTGATATCGATATATGGGACATCGAGAATGATGATGAGAGCAATTCAAAAAGTTTTGACATTTGAGAGCTTCATTCGTCGTCTACTGAAACAGTTAAACGTCACTTCAAATGGATCGGGATGCAATGTAACAAGGAGAGTAAAATTTAATTTACCTATCAATTGAGACCAGAGTCGTTCCGGAAAATATAATATCCGGATAATTGGATTTTTTTCACCATAAAATTACTTTTAAGGTAAAATGTCCGAGAAAAATATGTTGTTGGGGAAGAAACCAAAATTAATCCACAATATACAGTTGGAAAAACAATTTAATGATGTAATAGTTCTAAAGTGATTATATTACGAACGAATAGCCATTCGCTGTACACATAGGAGAGGATATGTGGGCACTCGTATGTTTCAACGAGCTAAAGAGATAAGATATGATAAGAGATTCTTGTACAACACGTCTCAGATTCATAAATACACATTTATTAACTTTTTAACAAAGTGTACATTTAGTTTCATTAAATTACAGAAGCAGAATTACATAAATTTTCTCCTGAATTGCAAAGTTGAAATTGGTTGTTGTGTGCAACCAATACTCCGAGAATAATGGCTTCTACGGAGTTACAATGGATAAATTAATATCATAAAGCATAAACAAATGTTTATGAAAAATCTCCTTAAATAACCCTTTCCCCAGTTAAAGCAGAATTACGATACGATACATTGGCAAATTTGAGGTGCGATCGCATCTGATCTGCACTATATAAAAAAAAAGGAACCCTCGCTGGACTCAAGATTTTGAGTGCAATCCCCCCCGTAACATCCTTAAAGTTTATTTACAATAGTACCTGCTTAGATATTGATAGCGGTTATAACAACCATAGAATTGTGCAGGATTTTGAGGTGCATTAGATCAAGTGATTCTTGAGTCTAAATGCAGGTCTCGTTGTTACGAGAATAAATACTTAGTAAGTTGAAGTGATTCTTATTGGTAGCCTTCCTCCGCTGCCATGGCCGCATTGCCGTGGTCTTCTGTGGAGTAGTCTTCCTCGTGTCAGCCTTGTAGCGTGGAAGCAATAACTGAAACTAGAAAATGTTCGTGAACAAGTATGTTCAATGCTGAGTTGCTGAGAGTGCTATGCCATGTATTGAGATGGCGCAGCAGTTGAATGACTTCATACAGAAAGTCATGTTCCAAAAAATATCTCGTATCACAGATCCATTAGTATGTTCAATGATTCGAAGAGTTGCTACGAGCAGATGAGTGACTTCGTGTCACACGATACGGCGACGTGTCCCCAGAGTGTCATCACGTGGTGACCCCTGAAGTAAGACTGCAGAGAGAGTGTGGCTCGAACGCGGCTCTTTATATAGCCGGTGCACGGAACGTACACATGGAGCGTGTTCACTAATTCAGAATCATGGAACTTGCAGTTGACAAAGAGATTATAGTTTCACGAGAATGTCTATATTCAATGAATACTTATATACAGAGTAATCATGCACATGGAGTAAATAATAAGCTTCTCAAAGAACACCAATGATTTAGAGTTTGTGATGGATGGGCATCATATAGATGAGCATATTACGAACGTTTTGGTTCGTAACATTATAATTAACCTAAGAACATTTTGTTAGACCAAGGGGTCAATGAAACTTTCTTTACTAAGACATTTGTTTATCTTGGCCCAAAATGTTTTAACCTATTGCCTAGTAATATAAAATCAAGTCCATGATTAAAAATATTTATAAGAAAAATTAAAATTTGGCTCAATGATTTGAGCGACTTAAACTTTCTTGTTAGCATTTTAAGAGAGTACTAAAAAATAGTAACTAATTACCCTATGTTCATAACTAATACGAGCGCCAGTTTTCAGTGATAGCTACATCGTAGCTGATAAGCATGCGATGCTCTGGTTACTCAATTCAATTGTAGTTTTGAAAAGAAAGACTGAATGGACTGAAAATTATTCTCTACACTTTTATTATTATTCTTTTTTTTAACAACCATTGTTATACTTTATTCCTGCATTTAAATCTTCCTTTAAAAATTGCATTATTAAAGGAATAAACCATTATTAAGATTATTATTAATTAACTCAGAAAACTAAAAAAAATAAGAGTTTGGGGTACAGCAATTAAGATAAATTATTAAAGACTTTCAATCTTATGATGTATGAATACTGTAGTAAGAATCTTCCATCATAAAGTCGTAAGTCTTTTATTAGTTGTTTGCTTCGATTACATAATGGACGTTAATTGTTGTAGTGCAGCAATTAAAATTCATAATGTTCGATTCGGATGTTTGTAGCTCTACTGTATGTATGGTTACACAAAGTACGAGGTGACGCGAAGTGACGAGGAAACAAGTAGCAGAGCGCGCTGCGTCTGGAATACGAGGAACCTGAGTTTTCCATATTTTCTCGTCCCGCACAAGGGCCATTGGCTGGGGCCATTCCCTTGGATTTACACCGTCAATTTCGCCGACGCTCTAGATGAGAACGAGATAAAACCCCATGCAACAACAGAGCAAGGGCAGACGAGACCCAAACAAATTACTCAAGTCGCAATTAAGGGCGAGTAGATGGGCACAGGGTTATGACGTCATAAATCGCGGATGGGGGTTGTACGACGGAATAGGAGGCCGAACCCGAAAGGGGTAGTAATGGAGACGTGAGATGGTGAATTCGTAGGGGTTGTTGAGACAATGACCGGAACACGCTATGATGCACAGTTGGTGGGAGGGAAAATGTCTCAAAAAATTATAGAGTTCTCTAAAGTTCACAGTTGTTTCACATGGAAGTAACGGTGATGTCATCAAGAGTACTAAAATACGGTTGCACTAAAAATGATGATTCTCAAATTCTATGTTGACTACGTCAAAATTGAATATTCCTATATATGTACGAACATATACATGATTACTTTTAAGTAGCAAGCCTGTTTAGTTTACCTGAATAGTATGGTGGATACTACTTTCCCCATATCATCTACTTACAGGCAAGTTTTACTCGGTTTTATATTTAGCGTTAAACAATGTAAATAAGACATTTATGTGATTTGTGTGAAGTTCGATTTATGTGATTTTCTCCATTCAGTTACGCAGAAACGAAACAAATATCTAGGGGACATTTGCGTATTAATGTATTTCAAAGTGGTACAATTTCTGATTTAACGAACGTAAATTAATTGATAGTTCATGGTTTAAAAGAGTCAAAACCTTTGTATGGCCACATGGAGGGAAATAAGTTAACTTATTCTCTGAAAGCGAAAAGGGACCATCCAATTAATTTCGATCAAAGGAAAACCAACGAATGAGTGCTGTCGAAACACCACATTGTAATGCACAAATGGAGGTATCGAAGAACAGGAAAAAAGCATAGAAAAGATGAAAGGAAGATATCAGAAAGAAGAAGAAGAAGAAGAGAAATAAAAGTATAAGGTTCACGGAAAGAGAAAAATAATTGATGTAAAAAAAGGAAACCGTTAGAGAAAACCAGAACGAGATGGGACAACTCAGTGTAAAATTTGGTTCAACATATATGTGAGACTGTACCAAAAATTTGAAAAGTTATTCCCAATATTCAGAAATACGTACAAAAGTAACCTTACAAAATGTTGCTTATTTGTCTATCAATTAAGTCTAAAAGAGAGGGAATGACCGGCATATTATAAAACACTCATCAACATTGTAATCGGTTGACTAATGGCGCTTTCCATTTGCTGCTCTGAGCGTGCACTGGTACACCCCGAGGGCAGAGATATTATTACATTTGACAGAGAAGTTGCGGTGCTATGATTGTTCCATTTGTCTATCGAGCCACACTCTCCACGCACTGAGAGCAACCGGACTTGCTCTGACAATTTTCTCAGTGGCGGGTCTGCACTGGGCAATGTTGAGGTTAGGTTAGTCAGCGAATGACGCATCCATGACGGATGTGACGTGTTTATTACAAATATTGTCTTCATCTTAAGGTGGGACCAGCACTTCAAGTAAGTCAAATCACTGAGAAGTTTAACTGCTTTCTTTATTTTTATTGTTATTGTCATAAAACACAACAATATGAATAATAATGATGAAAAAGTATGATTTAGTTTCTATCAGTAAAAAATATGATACAAACAATATTTAGGAACTCGCTTGACTCGTTTAAAATACATAAGAGGATGTAAAAACATGGTGGCCGAGCACAACGGTTTCGTAATTTATACATCTCACCTGGGAAAAAGTGAAATATCTTTGGCAGATATCCGGTGACCTATAGATAAAAGTGATGTAAATATACTATGAAAAATTTACAGTAAATCAAAGTAAAATTCCTTCAATTTCGTGATTTAAAAGTTGGTTTTATTTTGTAAATAAGTGTTTTCTCCATAGACGCAATGTATTTCACCATCAATTGTAATTGCAATTATTTCATTTGAATGGCAGGTGAGGTATGTTTTTCAAGTTGAAATTACAATAAGTACATGTTAATCTGTTTATTTAGGCCGATTTACGGTATTTCAGTAAATTTAATTCTACCAACTCTTGTTCTGCCTTAAAGCGTCTGAGATGAAGAGCAAGAGGTGTACGTCGAATTAGTCCTTTCTAAAAGATAAAGAATTATTACGATGATAGACTTTGTTTTGTTAATCCCATTGTATAATGATGAACAGGTAATATTGCATTATATCTACATGAATGCGAAAAGGTTATTTGTTGATATATTAGTAATTGTTTGTATTGCATTACTGTAGTTTCGAAATTTTTGCGACTACATTGGCCATGACCGAATCGCGCATCCTTCGTTCAGCAAAGGTGTTCCACTTACATGCTACACTCTGGCGGTGAAGTGAGGAACTCGCGCGGAGCAATGACGTATTTGTCCGGTGCTCAGAGCAGTAAATGGAAAAAAAGCTGTATGATATTGACATCATCCCACAAAAAAAACTCTTTCGAATTCATAGAATTATTATCATTTTGAAAATAATTTTAAAACACTGAACGCTGATAAAAGCCCTCTAGAGTCCCAAAATTATCAAAGTGGTAGAAGTCGTAAAAAATGAAAAATTTATGTACGAAGGACGAAAACTATGAAAATCGAATAACATAGTACGGCAACAGGCAATAAACTTATCTTTCTATTCAATTTTGACCCATGAAAGTTTGTCATATTTCATGAAATTTTTAACAAACTTAGTTTAGCATTTCTACATTTTATTTATATCTCCATAAATTATGGAAAACATACCATTATTTTTTTTACTAATGACACTTTTGGAGAAACAATCATTCGAATAACGAAATTTCATGAACTATCAGTATATTAATGTTTTTTTCACATTCTAAAAAAATAATTTCTTTTTGTATTATATTTTTCTCCCTGTTATTCTTAAGCTACATTTGTGAACATGTGAACGCATATTTTGTCATATTGAGATATCTCTGACAAACACATCACTACATCATTTCAAAGAAATCTAGTTATTATTTGACTAAAAATCTTTATTTGTAATGAATGTAGGTGCTACAAATATACATAAAAGTGATGAAATTTTCAAAATCCAATACAACTAAACTAGGTCTCCAGGTGTCTGTGTTCCCATGTCTGAACGTTATCGGTTTTCCGTCACAAAACACAATGAAGACTCCATCCGTTGACACACTTGAGTTGCAGATAGCACTACTTGATGACAAGCGCCAACGGAGGAGAACTTCACACAAAAGCGGCAGCGCGTAGTGAGGATCTGTAGCACGGGGCTGGATGGGTTTAGGGTGAAAGAATGAGAATGCTTGGGATGGGTAAGGGATGGTGTGTAATATGGGATATAAGGAGGTCAGAGCTTCCAATTGTGTGAGACTAGGTTAAGGGTCTCAGATTACTTAGGATCATTTATGACAGGGAAGAGGAGTGATGACGCAATTGTTCATCGGAGCAGCGGAAAATGACGTCTAGCAAACTTTTGCGGACTGGATAATACAATAGGTCGTACTCAAGAAGAATCCTAACATTTATGATTATTTATTTTAGACTGGAATCTTTATTACATTATTTCCGCGTGATTACATGAAAAAGAGAGATTAGAGGTATTTAGGATTTGTACTTTCAGCTACAGGTTTTGAATGAAATTAACAAATTGAACTTACGAACGTTTCGGACGGTTTATTTGACCTTCTTCTGAGTGAAATACACACACACACAAATGCATTACATAAATACACATCCAGATAAGTGGTTTCGTTCTTACAACACTAAAAATATTCTAGACCTACCCACGCAAAGATACGTTTCATGCGTTATTATAGTAGTATTTCATAGTAAAACAAAATTCAGAAGTTCGCATTATTAACAAACTATAGATTATTCAGAAAATATTGTTTATAAATTGTTTTCAATAAAATAACACTAAATTTGATATTATTATTTCAATAGACGCCGTCCCTGGACATGAGTCTAGAAAGCTTTTACAAAAATCCACTTTTACCCAAAAGAAGGTCGGAAAAGAACCCGAGCCAGAATGGGACTACAGAAATAATGTAGTACATAACCGTTTCAGGGTTGCGTACATGTAAATCTAAACTTAAATAAATAAAAAGACATAATACAAGCATGCAGTAAAATAATTCTGAATTGTTATAACTTATTTTGAAAGTACTACAGCAATGGCATGATAAACGTCAAGACGAATTAAACTTTTAATCAAATTAATATTTTTTTACATTTTTTACAGAAAAGGAACTTAAATTTTCGGGGACACCTTGCGTATTAATGAATATAATTATTATTATTATTGTTGTTGTTGTTAAGTTGGTAATGTCGTTTGAAAATTTCTCGTAAGATGGTAAAACATATTTTCTCTGCAACGTACGTGTTATTTCTTAATGTTTATTTCTTGTACGATGTTAAAACATTTTTTTATTCAATTATTATTTCGTCTAAAACGCTAAAACATATTTGATTCTGTAACATACGTAATATGTCTTAATAAATATTTCTTGCTAAATGTAATATTTCTTGTTAAACGCTCTAATTAATGTAATATCTTAAATGTAATTTTTCTATAATGTAAGTGATATTTTTATATTTTTCTTGTAAAATGATAAATTACATTGTATTGCTGTTGTAATATTATGTACCATAATTGCTTTTTTTGTAATTCATTTATGTATCGAAAATAAACAACTATAAAGGAAAAAAAAGTTCCATGTAAGAATCTCTCATTCCCGTTGAAGTGAGATGAATAAATATTATCCCAAAACAAGACGCGAGGCCCTATATTCGCTGCGAGCGTGAAGTCACAGAACACGTTACCACGACGACTGACCACAGCGTCCTTGTCTCCCTCGCGCCCCATTAATCACGGCTATGCCTCTGGGGATGACGTCACGGAAGCGGGTGTTACGTCATAGGTTGAGGGATGAGAAACTGCTCGCTCCGGGGAGTAAGGTGAGAAGAGGATACTACAGGTCATCAATATTGGGGTACTGGGGACTTAAGGAATTGTTTTGATAAACATTAAGGTGTTGTACCCGTGTTGACTGAAGTCAAGTTGCCAACTATTCACAAAAATTGGAAACATNGTATGCGAATTAAATTATATCGTGATTTTAAAACTTGATACTAAAGTTAGATTGTCGTTTGACTCATTCTTTGACAAGAGTCGCATTGTCTTCAGTCACGTGATGCGACTGCCATTTCCGTTTAAAAAGTATTTTCCACATATTTTTTTAGAATTATCTTTTTAAATGCCGCGTAAGGCATAAAAATCTACGAATCATTTCGTTTCTATGTCCATTTGCTAAGTTTTAGTAGTTCGCTATGTTAAGCCGCTAATACCACAAGCCCAGGAAAGTTTCTCTATATAAACCCACAGTAATTTAAAATCAAATTGTTCAAACTTTTGCACCGTAAGGGTATGAAAATTTCTTCGCCACTGGATAGGGAATGGATCAAATTATCATTTAACACATTTATGGGGGGTTCTTAAACCTAGTCACTCTGACGGATATAATATCTTAACAAATAGTGAGAGTAGAATTACGATAAAAATGCTTTGAAAGAAACTTCCAGGAAAACAGTTTTTCAACATCATCACAAATGTTCCAAAAATATGGCGTTCCTTCTCTGAGCAACTGCATGGAACAAATCACACACATGAAGTATCGTTCTATAAAAGCATTAAAAGGTGTGTTCACTGCATTTTGCAGCGTTTATTTTATAAGATATAAACATTTAAAAATTACTTCAAGAAAATAAGTTACTTGGCTCATTTATTTGAAAAGTACTGTACAGGACTTCTTGAGTCTTGACAAATGAAAGTTCTGACGCGTCTGAAGACGCTGATTTGTGCATATCTGTTGTTAAACACAAATGAAAACACGTTCTATGTTCAATCCATTAACTGCGACGCAGGCCAGTTCTGATTCTTAACCTTCATATTTAATAGTTCATATTTTCCCATTTTAACTGAGTACCACTGACATTATACAGAATTTTAAAGAACTATGATTTTAAAAATTTCGAGAGTATATATCGTTTATACAAGCATTATCAGACGCGTCAGTGCTGTCTAAAGACAGGACTCAAGTAGACAAATAACCTCCATTTCAAATAAATGAGTCAAGTTGCTTTTCTTGAAGTAATTTTTAAAATCAGTTATAATGGAAAAGATAAAGTTGAAAGATGGAGTAATAGGAAATGGCTCACATATATTTCTATGCTCTAAAATACGATGCTTGATTTGTGTAATTCGCTCCGTCCGGTTACCCAGAAAAGGAACGAAAATATCTGGGTCATTTGCATATTAATGTACAGGATTTGTATATTTGAAAGTAATTCAAATTGAATCCTATGATAATGGTAGGTAACGTTTTTTCTGAAGGTTTGTTCCAGAAGCAATCCCGGATAGTTCCAAATGGTTCCGAAGTGCGTGCCCAGAAGCGAAATCCCATTCGTGCGCTGTTCCAGCAGCAACAATTCAACTTTTTGTCCCAGCAGTCGCCGGCAAAGAATTCCGAACCGTTCGGAACCGTTCTAAGAGTTCTGGAATTCTGTAGGGATTTTAAATTCGGAACCGTGGTTACGGTCGGTCACCCGCGTGGTTCGTAGGCGGTGGGGGAAATAAGCGAGAAAGAAGCGAGTATTACTCGATTGTTAACTTTCTCTTTCTGTGCTATCGGTTGTTTTGCTCGACCTTGCATTTTAAATTGAATTATTCTTTCGGCTTTTAAACCATTTTGAACCTGTCCCTGTTTTTTTCCCTGTTTATTCTTTTTGATCAGTGACTGAAACCCCGTAGTTTATGAAGACCTAGTTGCGTTTTAATACATTTTCTGTATATTTCATTTTATTATATCCATATATATTTAATTCTGTATAAATCTCTTCTCTATATTTCATTTCTACTTTCATTAGATTCAGTTCATTTCACGACTCATTTCTTTGAATGATTTCTATTTTTTAATTTACTTACTACTTTTCGTTCTTCACCATCTGTTATATTTTACTTTCCTCATCACCTTTTTATTTTTATTTGGTTATTGGTAGATGCAAGAAAGAAAGGAATGTTCCATTCTTTCTGTAAGTAAGCAATAGTTTCTATTCAGAGTGTCAAAATATACATGATATTGAAGTAAGTAAATATAAGAAAGTTTGTGTTTGAGTACTTTAAATTGTGTTGCAAAAGCAAAGAAACACTATTTTCTAGCGTTATCTAGGGACGGGTCAGCTTTGAAAATTTATATTAGCAAACAAGGACGTATCCAGCTCAAAACCTAAGGTGGGGTAGATTTCTGAATTCAGCCCGTATCAAAGAGAATTGAAATCCCTACAATAATACACACTAGCATTAAAAACACCATTTATTTAAAAGAAAAAAATTAAAACGATAGTATGTGAGGTTTAGTTGCTAATTTTTCAACTACTTCTTTTACTAAATGTTTCATTCAAAAAACTGGGTATCTGTCCTAACAGCCTGCGTACGCCCTTGTTAGCAAAACTGTTGAGCGTAGGACACGGTTTTTCTGGGATAGGTATTTATAAAATGTAGTTTTATAATTTTATCTTGAATAAAAAATTCTTGTATTTTTAAAAACCTTGCAATCTCTAGGTTTGCTAATCGTACAATCTTCCATCGTACCTTAAAATAATCGTATTTAAAATAATATAAAATTTTTTATTGAAATAAACATGTTAAAAATAGATTTTAAAAATAAATAAATAATTTTTCCTCAACATGTATTGATGCGGACAATAAAATTGTTACCCAACAGCTCTTTTAAATACTCTTAAATATACATAATTTAAATTTACAATAATTTGTATGTTGTTTTTATTTGAGAAACTTAAAAAATGCGCCATGTCGAGGGTACAGCTGCATGGATTTATTTGTTTCCTCGCAAGGTGGACCTGTTGTCAAATTCATGCGACATCTAACAAACGAACTTTAAAGTATACCGCGCAAAGGGCGTTCCAGGAGCAAACAATTCCGAACGGTTGGGAACCGTCCTGAATTCCGCGCATGCATTCTGAGGAAATCCCGGGAGAATTCCAAACTGTTCGGAACTGTACGGAATTTGCTGTGGAACAAACCTTTAGTGAACCATAAAATGGTGAACGAAATATATTTTTCATTGTTATATTTGTGGACAACAATGTTAAATCTATGCATTAGAGATTGATTACGTTTCATTTGGTATGTTATCATCTCAATACCTAGACATTTGAGATGTAAGAAAAAATTTTCATGTAGCTTGGACTTCCAACTAAAAGCAGTTCACTTACCGCAGGAAGTGTCGTGAACGTCACAGGAACATCCAAGTGAGCATGCGCGAAGAAAGACCGTCCCCAATACAATCCCCTGCGGAACCCCAGCTTGGCGTCCGGGAAGGAAAGGAACAGGCCTCGTAAATTTGTTGCACTGAAGTTGACTCCTCCCTTATTCCCAATCCCTTACGACTCCCTGGTCTTTACAATGAGACACTCGTGGTTCACTGGACGGTCAAACGCTCCCTTGTGAACAACCCTTATACCTTCTTCCTTCTACTTTATAATAGAGAGTATACAGTGTGGGTCTTCTTCTTATCCTGTTTCTTTTGGTCATTTCATGGGAAATTGGACAAATATAGACCATCATGAATCAGAATGATAATTTTTTTGTCATGGTAATTTTATTATTTTATATAAAAAATTAAAAAAATAAACTTTTGTATTTTAAATAATTGTTTACAGAAATGCCTTAAAACGGGAACCCGAGGCTAAGGGAAGGGAAACCCCGACAGAAAACCCCATGGAGAATGCTTGCTAGGCAGCAAGTCTGTCCTTTGCGCCTCCTGTGTTCCCCAGCTAAGTCTGTCCTTTGCTTCCACTTACTAGAGGCAGACTTTCTTCTGTATTCTTTCCTATATGGCCTTTCTCGACCAACTCTTGTTTGTTTCGACCCAACAGCATTAGAGTATTCGACGCTGAAGGGAGTCATTTCAATGTTCTTCCCAACTTTACTCTTTAGGGGACTAAACCCACCCAAATCCCGCTGGTCGGAAGTAGTAGGGACCTGTCCTATCCTTCACCGTCGCTTAAAGTTAATCACCCACGTAGGTTTTCAAATTACGTCAGAGTAAAAACCCGACGATGAGAGGCATAAGAGAAAGAAGTAGTTTAAAGAAATGCACGTCAAATTAACAGATTTGATAGTTTTGTGTTGTTCATGACAAATTTGATTTAACTCTACAAACAAATTTAAGTCTATATCCACTGAAAGAATTGTTCGCTCATGTGTATCAGAACCTGTGTGAACGTGGATCCTTCAGAGTTCCGATGAAGGACAAAGGTTTGGTGTGACCAAAACGAATAACCGACCTGGAAGAGAGTCTGTCGAATGCTGTGGACCGATATCCCGGCATCTTTTTAAATAATAAAGTGCTTAATACTGCTATCTGTCTTGAGTCCTTGCTTTGTCTTTATATCTCTTCAATTGAGGGTGACATTCGGGACCCTGGTTTCCTATCTGATTCCAACTCCTAACGATGTTATCTAACACCCCCTCCAAGTCAGTACNTCTGTATATCATAAACTAAATTCCCATTATAAAGCGCTTTACACGCCATATTTTCCTGAGTCCTTCTGTCGCTTTATCTCCTCAGGGAAACATTTCTTGACACGTGTTCATTGATATGAACCAAAAACCATTAACTTGCTCTCATATCTTCAAAAGGTACCTCTGGATAAAGCACCCAAATGTGCCCTCGAAGCCAAATGACATTGTCCCTTTGTGTATAGATATTTACAGATCAAATATCACTTTTTAACTTTACTTGCGTTTGATATTACTTTTTATACTAAAAATGGTGATTTACTGTTGTTGTTTTTTCGTGAATTTAAACCAAAATTAGCGGATCATAGAAGTTGCTTATTTGATAAATCACTCAGATCTAAACAAAAATATTTTTATGCTGGTTTTTATAGTATACCACCGCGATAAAAGTAAAAATAAATATTACAAATAATGTCAAAAAAGACCAAAAATGGACATTATTGTCAAAATTACTGAGGTCCAGGGCTACTTGTCTGGTCACCAACTATTTACGTCGTACTCTAAATGCTGCCAAAATTTCATGTCTGTACGTGTGGTGGGCCACCTCAGAATTTGCGACAAGAAAAGACATTTTAAAGTTTTTTCTATACTTTTTCCCTTGGTTTTGACAATTTTCAAGTTCGCCCACCACACATAGAGACTTGAAATTTTGACAGTATGTAGAATAGCACGTAAAGAGTTGATTACCAGATAATCAGTCCTGTACCTCAGTAATATNATGTAGAATAGCACGTAAAGAGTTGATTACCAGATAATCAGTCCTGTACCTCAGTAATATCCATTCTTTGCCTTTTTTGACATTATTGTTATATTTATTTTTGGACTTTCATTGTGACCGTATACTATAAATCGTACAATCAGTTAATTTTGTTTAAATTAACGAAAGAAAAAAACATTCACCATTTTTTAGCATAGGAAACAGTATCAAACGCAAGGAAAGTTAAAAAGGTGATTAATAATGATGTTTGATTAGTAAATCACTATACACAAACAGACAATGTCATTATCCAGGGGTACCCTTTTACGAGGAGTTTTGGGACATATGTATACCAATAACAATTGTTACAACGAATAAGATAGTTTTTCAAAACGGAGAAGAAGCAGTGAATCCCAGTGATAATTCTGACTTCTATCTATTTTATCTATCAGTTAAATTTTATTTATTAATTTTGAGTGGTATTAATGGTATGACTACTTTTGCTGTATACCAACATAAAGTCATATCAAACAACCATTCACATTAAAATCTTATGCAAGTATTGTGGAATAGTATAATTGTTTGGAGAAAAGGGGCTATTAAACCTTAACTTCTGATACTTTCGTAATCACTGCGTGTGTTTAATGCATGTAAAAGTTTTAACAATTTAATTTTAGTAGTGTGATATAATTGTGTGTACTGAGAAAGAGCATTACGTGTCCAATTCATGATTGTTTAGTCAGTTTCAGGGTGTTGAAAATCTGAATCTTTATAAAACGTGAGGACATATTTTATAATTACCAGATCTTTTATGTTTGTTTCTGTATCTGACAAAATGCGTGTCGTCATTTATCTCGTGATTTTAATGTGCGCAGCGGTCATATTAACTGCTGAGGGTAAGGAAGCTCATTATGGAGCTCATGTGTTCTAAAGAAACAATAGTTATGTGCCGATATTAGAGTCAAAATATACAACCAAATGATCAAGTATTTTAACGCACATAATTCTCATGGATTGTGGTAAACCTCAGCACTAGCTAACAGATTAATTATGTTATGTTGAATAAAAATAAGAATTGGGTCCGGGAATCGAACCCGGGACTTCCAGATCACACGCTGGGCATTAGCATTGTTCTATCTCGTTCGTTCTCCCAATTCGTTTCTTCACCTTGCTATGACACGCGTACCTATCTCATTCTAGATACTATCTTCGAACGGGATAGCACTGTGGTAGTACATAAGACCGTACAAGTGGAGGTCCTTGGTTCCATCCCCGATTCCGTCTCCCACAAAACATCATTTATTTGTTTGTTTCGTCTAAAATATTGGGACGTAACTATTTCTTCTAACTGAATTCTTATATTTCTTCTATGATTAATTAATTTCACATAATACTATCTTTTAAAGGTAGGAAATATTACATCATCTCATTCGTTGCAGAATTTAAACTGAAGGCTACAATAATTGATTTGTTTCCCTTTTTCACATTTCTAATACTATGCTTAAATTTAGTGATTTTCCAGAAAACAATTTAATTTAAATTAGTATAATTGCAATTAAATTTTCTTGATTTTATTATTTTTAGAAAAGGATCTCAAAAGGTGTAAACGTGTTCATGAATGCAAGGTTTATTGCTATGAACAAGATGTGCATCAATTTCAATGTCTAGGTGGAAACTGGCCAGATACAAAATTCTGCAGCTCATGCCGTTCTCGATGTCACAAGAGTGAATATCAAAAGAAATATAATTCAAATTTTACGGTTTTAACAGTTATACAAAGATTAGATAATAGCTCATGAAATTGTCTGTCATTTCCCATTTATTCTAAGACGCGAATTTTTCATTGATACTACATTGCCCTGTATTGTTAATAAAGGGTAATATTTTATAGCATTTTCCTGTTCAATTCTTTAATATGATTTTATAATATTGAGGGATGTTCCTTTTTTTGTGGGGGGGGCTTTAGGGCTCGTCAATATCGAGGTCATTAGAGCCCATGCAAGTAGGGAAAAATGCAGTTTCGCACCATAGAGAAAAGCCGTAATGACTCTTCCACGTGTGTGGGACTCGCCGAATATCTCGACCATACCCACTAAAAAACCCTCCTGAAATCAACAAATATCTAAATAGAAAGGTGAAAGGAAAGAAAAGAAAACAGAATACCAATACAGTATTTCACAAAAAAGGAAAACAATTTTTAAATATTATATTTTCGAATTACAGAAACGAACGATGAAAACAAAGAAGACAGTAAAGATGAAAAGGGAATGCAAATTTTAAACCCTCCCGAGAACTTGTGGGAGGAGCCCCGATCTACTCATAAAATTCAATAGTTTATTAACATTAACCGTTTCATTTCCGAGAATTGTTGGTAAATCTGCAGCCAGACCAATTTGTCTCCGTATACTTGAGTATCTTCTGCAATCAGTTAGTAGGTGACGCACTGTCAGAGAACAGCTACACTCCTCACAAACGGGTTCATCATCAAGTAGTAAGAGATACCTATGAGTGAGAGGACAATGTCCTATGCGCAGG
>NNCF01128055.1:656201-670546 GCA_002313205.1 Laupala kohalensis
GGTGTCAGACAGTCCACAACCCTCCTCGACACACCTCTTCAACTTATCAACCATTAACCACTCCAGCAACTTACCCACCACTGGAAGAAAGAAGATCGGTCTGTAGGCCTTCGGATCATCCTCCGGCTTGCTGCAGGTCTTAGTCAGCAATATCACGATCGCTCTCTTCCAGATTTGTGGGAAGCAGCCTTCATCGAGGCAACGATTGAAAAGTCTAGTGATTGGACCGACAAGCAAAACAGATGCATTTTTAATCATGGATGGAGAGATCCGGTCATTTCCCGGGGCCTTTTTGATATTTAAGTTGGCCACGGCATCACGAACCTTAGGACAGTCAAAACATTAGGACAGTCAAATGTCACGATGAAGGAACTGGTCTTCTCCAGAACACCATTTACGTTCCTCATAATCTGACTGACCTCAACTACATGGTCAGCCTTCCATTCTGCAACAAGTTCGTCTGTTGCCATTTCCATAATGTCCCCGCAACTTACGACCCCCTTGCTGCGATTAAGTGCAGCATGGAGTTCGCACTATACAGGGAACTCGCCAAGCTTAGTAGTCAAGTAGTTTCAACGCTTGCTTGTTTTAGTCTCAAGCAGCATTGTACCGTTTCTTAACCTTTTAATGGTCTTCAGTGAACCAACGAGACCTTCTAAACCTTTATAAATATAGAACGGGGACACTTTTTCAAGTGTCCCGTCTATACGAGTCATAACGACATAAACATTCTCGTAGGGAATGCTCTGTAATTTGGCTTTGAGATTTCTGAAGTGGGAGGGGTTGACAGCCCTTCGAAGATCCTGAGGCGTGGTACTTACCCTGTGGCTCGCCCACTCCGCAAGGCAGGGGAAAACAAGAATCTTTCATTTTGTCTCACGAGTTCGGAGGAAATAAATGTCCGGTGACGTGGAGCCCCCGCATCACGCCACTAAGCCTTGCTCAACTGAGGTGCGGCAGTTGCCCCAGAGGTTGTCCGCTAGTGAGTGTTTGTCCTCAACACCCATTCACCTCATCGGCGCGTAACACATCTTGAGGTTGAGGGATTTTTATAGAGGTTTAATCCTTCCTCGCAACCCGTCCAATGAAGGCAAGATCTCGGCCCTCGAAAACATGCAATTTTCCGCCATCGCGCGAATGGTGGTCGCTGAAGCATGTCCAAAGCCTACGGTGTCCGAGGACTGGTGGCGCAATACCAGTCCCCAGCTCGGGGCCCCGTGTTCGCCAAACACGTATTTACTAGATGTAAGCCCTCTGGGGGGAGGGAAAGAAGAAGAAATAGAGGAAAGAGAAGAAGAGGAAAATGAAAGATACCCTAGCTCTAATAGCGTCGGGATCGAAAGGAACANGCAGTATAGATAAAGGAAGGAGCATGGCACAAGCAAGTGGAAGCAGTGACACTCAGCTCGGGGCCCCGTGTTCGCCAAACACGTATTTACTAGATGTAAGCCCTCTGGGGGGAGGGAAAGAAGAAGAAATAGAGGAAAGAGAAGAAGAGGAAAATGAAAGATACCCTAGCTCTAATAGCGTCGGGATCGAAAGGAACAAGAGGTGACCAAGGGAGGTCAGTATAGATAAAGGAAGGAGCATGGCACAAGCAAGAGGAAGCAGTGCCAGACTCAGCTCGGGGCCCCGCGTACGCAAAACACGCACTTACCAAATGTAAGCCCCATGGAAGGAGGAGAAAAAGAAGAAAGTAGTCTCGAGATCGGCATCTTTGTTAAACATGTCTTTAAGTAAAAAAAAGAACTTAAAAGTTATACACTTAAAGTTTCTTAATATGTTAATATCCTTGAGTGGCATTTGTACTTCGCGTTACCGGATTCAAGTCTAGTAGTGGTTGGATTTAAGAGTAATTTACAATCCTCATTGTCATTGGACCGAACCTTGATATTTCATTTTCTATATTCCATAATTTTGTCAAACTCTTCTTCTCATTTGAAATATTTGTAGTAATAAGCAGTAAGGTTCATTTTATAAATCTTCGAGAATGTTTCCAGTGATAATCCATCTCAATTGATTTTCTTGCAATCTTATATTGGAATTTTAAATTTCTAATTTATTGGCAAAAATTTCATCCCAGAAAAAATATGCTGCAATTAATAAATCTATAAATTGATACTTGAACTATTCGGCATTCGCCAGTTGAACATACGTTCATATTTCACTTGCCATGATTAATAATTTGTGAAGGTAAATGCTCTTAATTCTCTCAATAATTAAACAATTAAAAATACATTGAGGCTAGATCTAATGTCACATAAGATATTAGGGCATCTTTTTTTAGATTTTCTGCAAACAGGCCCTATCCACACAAACATAATATTGCCATTAGTGCAAATAAGTTTCAATCTCTTTCCTACAGACTGTGATAAAGGAATGAGTGAACTAGAATCTAACAAAGCCCAACATTTTATGATCTTATTATTACTTTCCCGTACGTTTACAACAGCTGTGGCAAGTAAGGTTAATGATTGTCTCTCAGTGACAACACCACAATGTTGGACATATTTGTTCCCGTTCAACATTTGTGATACACTCTTTATGTAGATTTTTGTGATGTCTCTTATTAAATTTCTTAGAACGTGAAGATCTACAGTCATTCAAATGTTGGCCATCTTTTACGCAGTAGAAACATAAATCCAATCGTTTGACTTTGTTCGATCAGGCAGTCGCATCAAGACTATTGTAGGTGCACATTGAAAAAAACTTATCACCAATACGTAAACGACATTTTACATTTAAATAGAGAACAGAAACGTGATTTTTTTAAACAAGGTGATTGATTATATAATAAATTATTTGTTTTAATGGCTTTTGGTTATGGCTTAAAGGATAAGAAGCAACAGTTTTAAGGGGTACGATATCAGCGAACAAGGAAACAGTTTCACTGGAACTGAAGAGTATAACTGCAACATATGAATCAACACTGAGTACAAGAACGCATCAAAAATGCCAAGCAACTAACAAACTGATGACGTTGGTGTAAGAAAAATTATGTAGATTATTTTCAATAAAAGGAATCCAAAACATTGATACTCAAAAAATTGGAACCCAAAAGCTACAACGTTCGTATAATTTCCTGATGACATTGTATTGAGAGAATAAATTACTTATATCAGAAAAAAACAAATATTTATACACTGAATATTGTGCCTCTGTATATATATAACCGAAAGTGTTCTCTAAATTTTAATTTGACTTCGTGGCACCAGAACTAAAATTTAAACTTAAACCTGAAATTTTTTAAAATTTCAAGCCGTTACAACTCGCATTAAGAATGTCATAGACTTCCATTAAAAAAGTGACGTAACAGCTTATTAATGAAGAAACTTATCGATATATACTTGTCCGAAAATAATTTTTTTAAAATTATTTGTAAATTTATAACATATATGTTAATCTGTACATTTTAATTCATAAGAACAACCTGAATTTACAATGAAATGGAAATGTTTCGTTCGATAACGTTGCATACTATGGATCTGCTGTGCGTTTGTTCTTGTACAAAATTTACACCGAAAATTATTCAATAATCGTACATCTTTTCACGTCAACTATGGGGTTGATGAAGAATTGAACCGAATTTTTTTTTCATATTAATGTTCTTTATCTACCTTCCATATTTTATGTGGAAAAAGGGATGTTCTGTATAACACTAACAAGAGTTACAACGAAAAAATATTTTATCAAACAGATGAAATACTAAATCCAAGTGATAATTTTTGTAACTTAGAATTATTATTTCCATTAAATTATATTGATAAAATTTTAATGGATATTGTTACTATACTATTAAATGATTTTATTAGCATTCTATCTGTTTACCAAGATAACGGCATATCAACATTCATTTACATTAAATTCTTATGCGTTTTCGGTGGAATAGTAAATTATATGGCAATTTACGAACTATTAAACCTTAACTTCAGGGTCATTTATAATGATAGCACGCGTAAAAATTTTAATATTTTATTTTAAGTATCAAAAATTTGTATATACAGTGAAGGAATATTTTATGTCCCATTCGCCATTGTTTAGTCAGTTTCAGAGTGTTGAAGAGCTGAATCTTACTAGAACGTCAGAAAATATTTCAAAAAAACCAGGTCTTTCAAATTTGTTTCTGTTCCTGATACAATGTGTTTCATCATTTTTCTTGTATTGCTAATGTGAGCAGTGGCCATTTTTGCCGTTGAAGGTAAGGGAATTTATGAAGCTCATATGATGAATGACTAATACTTTCGTACCGATATTTCATTCAAGACTTTCTACAATATGATCAAATATTACTACATAATAAAATATCTTACAATGTGTTTAATCACAAAACTGGTTAAAATAATAATCATGGTACATGTGAAAATATGGGAGAGGGGATCGGGGAACGTTGACGGGACTTCAATATTGTCAGGTTTGGAGATACCACTTTGCTATACAGTTCGTTTGAGGATTTCGTCTTCTCAATTTGCTATAACACGTAGACCTTAGAGGTGACCTTATTCCAGATACTAATATCGAACGGATTAACGCAGTAGTAGCACAAAAGCACGTAGAACTGGAGGTCCGTGGTTTGATCCCTAATATGATCTTTCATTTTCTATCCACAAAACATNACTGAGATATCTGCACGTAATGCAAAAAAATATTTTTTTTTGAATATTTCCAGTTACATAGATTAAAATTATTTATGCTACTCAACTATTCTAAATGTCATAAACATTTAAGTTTACTAGTGGCGTGGAATACCCTAGTCTAATATGTCATAATAAGTCTAAAGACCTATATTAGAAATATGAATTTAGTCTAAACGATGAATTGCAAATAATAACCAATTATTTATAAGCGAGGTAGATAACTTATTATATTTCAATCTGTCAAATTAATGAAGTTGAATCAATTATAAACTAGTGTAGATCTAAATAAATACTTAAATAACAAAATGTTCTTCGATTTTATTTTCAGAAAAGGAAGACGATAAATGCTTGACGGGTCATGATTGTTCGGATCAATGCAAAGCAAAGGGAAAGATTGCTGGGAAATGTATACTTCATGTGTGTATTTGTGTGTGACATTCACTGTTACATTACAGTAAGAACCAGATAAAATAATGTTCATTGACCCAATTGATGCCAAAATGGGTTACAGTTACACAAATATATACAAAATAAATAGTACATAAAAATGCAACAATTTTTATTATTAATAAGGACTTGAGTTTCTCATTGACAATGCAATTTCATATTGTTCTTCCAAGAAATCAAGGTAATATTCCGTTTTCCCGTTCCATGGACTATTACGTTTGTGTAATGTGTTGAGGTGTTCCTCCTAACAATACAATTTGGACGAACGAATTGGGAAAGTGAGATTTTGGGATTGCGAGCAAGGTAAGGAACCGAAATGACTTTTGTCTGAAGTAAGTGTAGAAAACTCAAGCTGAAATTACTTGGGTCAAGGATGTTATAGAACCCACGCTCTTCCGCTCAGCATTTTCAAGGAAAAGAAGACGCTGCCATGTAGCTTCTCTGCGCTCATGATGTTGAGTCGTGACCATATAGCGATAGTTAAGTTAAGTAAGATATGTATTTAAACAGTAAAGTATTTAAAAAAGGAGACTACGAAATGGCGCTATTCTCAACGTGAGGTATATGTTCTGAACAAATATGGTGGAATATGGAACTAAGAGAGCTAAAGAAGAAGAACAGCCTAAGGTTTAAAGATGAGGTGTGGTCGAGAAATAAGAGAACAAAGACAGAAACGTAATAGAGGTTTAACGGGTTAAAATAAAAGATCGTAGCAATTTAATCTAATTAAAAATCATCAAAATATAGAACAAAAGTGTCAACGTTTGAATTCAAACACTCAAAAGCGAAAAATAAAAAGTCTGTAGCAAATCTGTGATGCCAGGATTCGATATGGCGCTGCTGATGTTGTAATATTAAACAGTACTCGTAAAGTATCCTGTATTTGTGGAAAAATCATCTTTAGCTTTTAATTGGTTAGTCCACAGTACCTTTACTCAAGCGATTAACCACGCTTTCTAACTCTTCCTCTTCTGTCACCCCTACTTCTTCTAGACCTATGTTTGTTTGTTCTTTTGCCGTTAGCAGAAATTTTCTAATATGACATTTATATATGACATTTTCTTTGAAAACATACAATTTTGTTGTTTCATGCCAAAAGTTGTCAACCTATTATCTGTCTGACTGCGTTTCACTTCGGTTTCTTTAATAGAGGTTGAATTTAAGACTCTGTTAGTTATTGGTCCACAGGAGCCTGATCTTGGTGGTGTGTCTCCAACGTAAGTCTCCATGCTTCCTTGTTGTCTTTTTGTCCGGGTTGCCTCCTCAAGTCTTTGGGGATTTCTCCCCCCCTCCCCCGTAGAAGGCAGTAAGTGAAAGGATTAATGGATATGTGCTAGGATAATGGGATAAGAAAAAGGAAGGAAAGAACGTCTGGTTGGCATCGAAATGTCGCTGTGGGACACGCTTCGTCAGACTCCTACGCTGAGACCGCTCCGGCTTGGGAGACCCTGCTAGTAACTACGCTACCGCCGGCATAGCCGTTAGCCTCATCAAAGAGCGCAAACCCTCGCCACCCGCGAGGGCAGTGTTTTGAAAAGGTGTGTTCCCTAGGAGAGAATCTGCAAGTGGAGCAGATATACACTATTTTCTGTGTCTATACCAAACTTTCAAGATAAATATCGCTAATGCAGATGTAATGCTTACAAATTTTACTGTACATACAGAACATTTAAGCAAAAGCTGTTGGGGCCGTATTTTTAAAACATTTAATAGAGTACTTTGACATTCATGTGAAGTATCTTTTGTTTTAAAGTGAAATAATCAGAGCATGTGCATCGACAAAAAGTAATTTCAATCGTAAATACAAAATATGTATTAAATTGATTCATTCTTTCACACATAATAGCTGCGCACAAGACAAAGAGGCAGAGGAACAGAAGGAAAGAGGGACAGAAGGACAGACGGACGGACATTTATGCCAAAAACCAATTTTTCAATATCAGGCATCATCTAAACGGATATTAACGTTGAAATCTCGCTTTTGAAATTTCTCACTATTACAACATTTTCTATATACTACTTACGTGAGATAATAAAACACAACAAGGTACACATACTTGGCAATATCTCTACAACGAGATACACAACGACTCAAAAAGAATGGGGACACGACATAAAAACGTAAAGTGGTTTATTAGAGAATCAAAAGTGATATAGATCTTCAGAGTTCAACACAAATTAAAAACACGCGCTAAGTTCAATCCATTGTATGTGACGCAAGCCAGTTTTGATTCTTAAACTTCATGTTTAATAGTTCATATTTTTCAATTTTAACTCAGTACCACTGGCATTATATAGAATTTTAAAGAACTATAATTTAAAAAATTTGAGACATGACAAGCCTCAATAATAGGAACAAAAAACATAACCGTATTCAAGACTATAAGTGACTCTTCTAGGAGACATAATGACACAAAGACAATACGAATAACACTTAAAAAAGTACGTCAAGTGTTTTAATAGATTAAAGACAATGTGTTTCAAATACGTGACTATGCGGTAAAATTTCACATNCGAATAACACTTAAAAAAGTACGTCAAGTGTTTTAATATATTAAAGACAATGTGTTTCAAATACGTGACTATGCGGTAAAATTTCACATACATTAGTTAAAAACGATTTATGCCGATCAACTACATTAATATCCGGAAATATTGTGCTCAATTTGATTTTTCAAATGACTTGTAACAACCCAGTCTGGTATTTCACAATACGTCCGTAGATCTAGACTATAATTATATCAGAAACTGCAACAATTAACAAATTATTCATAAGCGAGATCGATACCATGTAAAGCAAATCATTTTGTGAAATTAATATAGCTATATCAACTAAATTTGAGTTAATATATAATTTATTTTGTTACACACGTTTAATTAAATGTTCTTGGTTTATATTATTTTCAGAGGAGAAAGCAAAAATGTGCAACCTAGATGTTGAGTGAATATTTTATTGCAATGAACAGGGCATATTAAAATAAGCTGTGTAAATGGAAAGTGTTTATGTTCTCCATAAAGATACTGCATGTTCATTGTCACATTAGCATGAAAATCACAAAAAATATAATTCAATAAACCGCTTTTGCTAATCACAGTTTAGGATAGAAAAATTGTGCTTGATTTTGTTTGTAACTTCCTATAAAAATAACGTAATTTTGTGACTTAATTTTTCCATTTCAAACACCAATACGTACTGCTAACTTCAAAGTCGAGGTAATATATCATTTTTTATTATTTTTTGGCATTCTTTAGTATCATTACGAATGTAGTTGAGTGTTCCAATTTGCGATATTATTTAGTCGTAGGAATTGGGAAGGAGATATGATGGATTGATAAGGAAAGAGAGGAAAAATACTGACATTTGTCTTCACCAAGTGAGGGAAACCCAGTTGTAAATGTCTCCTAGTTCGGTCAAGTATGGAATAGAACCCACGCTCTTCAACACAGCATTAAATAAATATTTATCCAAGTAAATATTAGGAAAAGGAATTTTGAATCATCTACGGTTGGGTAAAAATAAGACGGATCAGGATTCTAGATCATCTGTAACGGCCGCAGGTTCGGTACCACTGAACCACGTGCATCGACTTGGGTCGAGACATTGGTGCACTTCCTTGCCAACCACGTTCAGTGGTAGCACATCTGTAGCCGTAGCGAGAGGACTCTGGCTTGTGTCCTGGTGTGTCGCAATTTTTGACCGGCCGCAGATGATTGAACTTGTACTGAAAAATACGAAATCAGCCTTTTTATATCAGTTTTGAGAAAAGTACTCTAGGAAAAGTATAGAAAAAAACTTAAAGATGTAACATGGGAAGGAAATGATCTTACAAGAGAAGAGCATGTAGACCTGAAACAGTTACGTATTTAAAAAAGGAAATCTTCATAAAAATGTTTTAAGTATGGAAATCAAAGACCAATATTTATTTATTAGTAATATTCGTCAGAAACAGATAAAGATTGAAGATTACTTAAAAACAACAATACCGCAAGATATAATTGAGAAGTTGTACGAGACTCATAGATTTAAACTATTAGAATTTTTAAAGCGAAATATGAAAGATTTGCAGAAAATAATACAAGTTATTGTCAAGGAAAAACGTGATTCGGATGATGTTCAAGAAATTCGGAAGAATTGGTTCTTGAATAATACAAATGTGGACGTTCTCGATGTGATTATTTCTGTACCATATTTTGGAGAAACATTTAGTATACACAAAAATACAATGTCAAAATATTGATGTTGTTGAGATCATTAAATATTTGGATAACTACCTTAAGAATATACATGAAGAGAAACATGTTTTCCGAAAATATCTCATAGAATGTTTCCTAAAGGGAAACTTAAGAAGCAGACAAACAAAGCACAAACAAAGAAGTGAGAAGATTCAAGGAAATCTGAAGAGATAACTTCATTGAAAGAATACAGGAAGTTAACAAAAGATCAAACGTGCAAGATGACAGGATCTTTTTTATGAAGAAACGAACTTAAATATTATCTATGAGTCAGGAAATGCAAAATATACATTTAAATTAATATTCAAGAATACTGGTTCAGTAACATGCAAAAGTGAGTTTTTTTCGAAAAGAATAACAAAGAATTAGGAACCATGAGGTCCTTACAGAACCCTCTGGATGTCAGTGATATTAAAGGTTTGCGGTAGTAGGAGAGTAAAGCAATTCCATTGTGGTTCATAAATTTAGACTTGTCTAAATCTGTATGTCTTAAGCTCAAAAAGTTATTCATGAAAGCAGTGTATGGTAGTCTCGAGATCCGCATTATTGTTTAACATGTGTTTAAGTAAAAAATATCTTAAAAGCAATACTCATAAAGATTCTTTATATGTTAATATTCTTGAGTGGAATTTGCATTTCGTGTTTACCGGATTCTATTCTAGTAGTGGTTGGATTAAAGAGTAATTCACAATCCATATTATCATTGCCTCGTGCCTTGATATTTCATTTTCTATATTCCATAAATTTATCAATAACTTTACAAGATTTTAAATTTTTAATTTTTAATATGCAGTAATGTTAATTTTTTGATCTTCGAGCATTCTAAAGAGTTTCCAGTAATAATCCACCCATATTGAGTAAGTTAAAGTCTTATGCTTGAATTTCAAATTTAATATTAATTCGCAAAAAAAATGATCATAGTAAGAATCTGCTGCTAATAATAAATCCATAGATTGACACTTGACCATTCGGTATCCGGCAGTTGAACACACGATCGGATTTCACTTAAGTCATGATTAATAATTTGTAAAAGTAAATGTTATGAAATTCTCTCAATGATTAAACAATTTTATATACATTGATAGCTAGATCTAATGTTGTTACATGCACTATCCAAACGAACATAATACTGCCATTGGTGCAAACAAGTTTCAATCTTTTACTTCTAGACTGTGATAAACGAATGAGTGAGCTAGAATCTAACAAAGCCCAACATTTTATGATATGATTATTTCTTTCCCGTACGTTTACAACATCTGTGGCAAGTAAGGTTAATGATTTTCTATCTGTAACAACACCACAATGTTGGACATATGTGCTCCCGTTCAACATTTGTAATGCACTCTTTATGTAGGTTTGTGTGATGTCTCTTATTAATTTTATTTAGAACGTGATGATCTACAGTCATTCAAATGTTGGCCATCTTTTACTCAGTAGAAACATAAATCCAATCGTTTGACTTTGTTCGATCAGCCAGTCGCATCAAGACTATTGTAGGTGCACATTGAAAAAAACTTATCACCACTACGTAAACGACATTATACATTTGAATTGACAACAGAAACGTGATTTTTTAGACAAGGTGTTTGATTATATGATAAATTATTTGTTTTAATGGCTTTTGGTTATGGCTTAAAGAATGAGAAGCAACAGTTTTTAGGGATACGATATCAGCGAACAAGGAAACAGTTTCACTGGAACTGAAGAGTATAACTGCAACATATGAATGAACACTGAGTACAAGAACGCATCAAAAATGCCAAGAAACATACAAACTGATGACGTTGGTGTAAGAAAAATTAAGTAGATTACTTTCAATAAAAGGAATCCAAAACATTGATACTCAAAAGATTGGAACCCAAAAGCTACAACGTTCGTAAAATTTGCTGAGGACATTGTATTGAATGAATAAATGAGTTATATGAGAAAAAAAAACAAATTTATATACACCGAAAATTGTTCCTGTGTATATATATATATATAACCGGAATTGTTCTCTAAATTATAATTTTACTTCGTGGCACCAGAACTAAAATTTAAACTTAAACCAGAATTTTTTTAAAATTTCAACCCGTTACAACGCGCATTAATAATGTCATAGACTTCCATAAAAAAGTGACGTAAGAGCTCATTAAGAAGCAAATTATCCAAATACACTCTTCCGAAAATAATTTTTTTTAATTATTCGTAAATTTATAACATATATGTTAATTGTACGTTTTATTTGATAAGAACAACCAGAATTTACAATGTAATGGAAATGTTTCGTTCGATAACGTTGCATACTATGGGTCTGCTATGTGTTTGTTCTTGTACAAAATTTACACCGAAAATTATTCAATAATCGTACATGTTTTTACGCCACCTACGGGGTTGATGTGAAATTAAACCGAACTTTTTTTTTCATATCAATGTTTGTTATCAACCTTCCATATTTTATGTGGACTTTTGAGATGTTCTGTATACCAATAACAACAGTTACAACGAAAAAATATTTTATTAAACAGAAATAAAAAACTTAATACAAGTGATAATTTTTGTAACTTAGAATTCTTATTTCCATTAAATTATATTCATTAAATTTAAATGGATATTGTTACTATACTATCAAACGATTTTTATAGCATTCTATCTGTTTACCAAGATAACGGCATTTCAACATTCATTCACATTAAAATCTTATGCATTTTCAGTGGAATAGTAAAATGATGTAGAATAGTAAAATTGAATACTTAAATAACAAAATGTTCTTTGTTTATATTATTTTCAGAAAAGGAAGACGATAAATGCTTGACGGATCTTGATTGTAAGATTCGATGCAAACTAAAGGGGAAGAATCCTGGGAAATGTATAGTTTTTCTGTGTATTTGTATGTGACATTCACTGTTACATTACAGTAAAAAACAAGATAAAATAACGTTTACTGACCAAATTCATGCTAAAATGGGTTACAGTTACACAAACATATACATAAATAAATAGTACATAAATATGTAACAATTTTTATTAATAATAAAGACATGAATTTCTTATTGACAATGCAATTTTATATTGTTCTTCTAAGAAATCAAGGTAATATACCGTTTTCCCGATTCCATGGTCTACTACGTTAGTGTAATGTGGTGAGTTGTTCCACCTAACAATAAAATTTGGACGAACGAATTAGGAAAGTGAGATTTTGGGATTGCGATCAATGTAAGGAACCGAAATGACTTTTGTCTGAAGTAAGTGTGTAAAACCCAAGCTAAAAACTATTACTTCGTTCTTGTGGAATCGAACCTACGTTCTTTCGCTCAGCAATGTAAAGGAAGAGAAGACGCAGCCTTTTAGAGTATGCTTATAGCTTTTCTGCCCTCATGGCCTTCAGACGTGACATTAAAGCGAAAGGGAAAACGGAAGTACTTTTCTAAAAACATTGACTCATAACGGAATAAAAGTAATATATCTGATATCTCACAATTGCCAAGTAATTGTTACGAAAGGGAATTTTACATCATCTACGGTCGGGTAAAAATAAGACGGATCGGGACTCTAGATCTTCTATAGCGACCGCAGGTTCGACACCACTGAACCACGTGCATCGACTTGGGTCGAGACATTGGTGCACTTCCTCGCCAACCACGTTCAGTGGTGGCACAACTGTAGTTGTAGCGAAGGAATTCTGGCTTAAGTCCTGGTGCGTCGCAATTTTTGACCGGCCGCAGACGATTGAACTTGCTTAACAGAATATTAGCCTTCAACTAAGAACATCAACGATACTGCTATTTCTAATTATTATTGAGCAAGTTGTTACTGTCGGCAAAATTTTAATGTCAAAAAATCCCACGCAGGTACGTGTATCTACGTTCGTAATGATATTTTATCTTCTCCACTGATAGGCTACGAGAACGCCTGTGTAGATAGCGTGTTCTAATTTTCTGCAGTTAATCTGACCGACACCGGTATTGTTGTTTTGTGTATTAATAGACCTCCTCAATCAGATCTTGACTGATTGAGTAACTTAGAATTTTTTTTTAAACATATCACACATTAATCTACTAAATCTATCGTTATATGTGGCGATTTCCACATCAATTTCTTGAGTACATCCGACTCTGCGCATTCACCAGTTAATCGATTCAAGAATCTTATCGACTCCTTCAACCTCATTACTACGATAAACGACACCACTCGCCTCTCCGGCTCATCTCAAACATTGCTAGATCAAATTATAGTCAACAATGGAATCTCGTATCTCTCTGAAGTGTTTATCGCCGGATACAGTGATCACCTTGCTCAAGTATTGACTATTAATAATAAACTAAAACCACTTAAAATCCNACCGCTTAAAATCCTTTACAAATTTTCAAGAGGATTTAATGACATAAATAAATCCATATTTCTAAACATTTTGCGTGAAGAAACATGGAAAGATGTTTACAATTGCCAAAACACCGACGACAAATTCAATGTATTTATCTCAATATTCCTAAAACTTTACAACTCTAGCTTTCCCATAAAACGCNTACAACTCTTGTTTTCCCATATAACGCAAGTTTATTAACACAAAGAAATACAATAAATGGATCACCAAAGGGATAAGGATTTCTTCAAAAAACAAACGCCGTTTATATTATCTTTCAAAACGCTATAACCAACCACCCGAATTCCATAATTATTTTCGTAAATATAAGACTATTCTTCGAAAAGTAGTCTATGCAGCTAAAGTAATGGAAAACGACAGGCATATACTAAAATCGAACAACCGGATGAAAGCCATGTGGAATATTGTTAACAATTACACGTCAACTTCTGAAAATCGCGAAGAAAATGTTTCTTTACTAAACGATGGCAAAATCGTATCAAATCCTCAGGACATCGCAAGTTTGTTTAATTCTTACTTCTCAGAAGTTGGTAAAATAACGAACTCAATATATCCAAATCAATGTCCTCCAATTATATCAACTCGCGTACACAATTCTATGTTCACTTCCGAAACTAACGCCAGTGAAGTCATTAGAATCATCAGCTCATTAAAAAACAAATTTTCAC
>NNCF01128055.1:670582-684149 GCA_002313205.1 Laupala kohalensis
ATATTTTTAATAGTTCTTTATCGGAAGGGGTGTTTCCCAATATATTTAAGAGAGCTAAAGTGAAACCTTTACACAAGAAAGGAAACAAACTTAATATTGGAAATTACCGACCAATATCTCTACTACCCACTTTCTCAAAAATCTTAGAAAAACATTTTCTATAAGCGTTTTCTAGATTTTTTTATCAAAAAATAACATTCTCTCTGACGATCAACACGGTATTAGGAAATCCTTTTCCACAACAAGCGCCATATTTTCCTTCTTAAACGATGTTTCCACATCTCTAGACCGTGGAGAAAATCCTCAGGGTGTTTTCCTTGACTTATCGAAAGCATTCGATGTCATCGACCACGGAATTCTCGTCTACAAATTGCATTCTTTAGGCATTCGTGGACTTCCACATCATTGGCTAACTTCTTATTTAAAAGATAGATATCAACACGTCGAAATATCCTATACTAAAAATAAAATACTTGAGCGTTGTCTTTCAGAAACAAAGCCACTTACTTGCGGAGTACACCAAGGATCAATTCTCGGCCCTATACTCTTTTTATTGTATGTGAACGACATGTCATCATCCACATCAGATTGCAAAATGGTTCTTTTTGCTGATGACACTAATTTACTATGTAAACACGCCAATGCTCAAAAAGTTTTGTCTAACCTTTCGACTTGGTTCCATGCAAATCGTCTCATTGTAAACACTGACAAAACAGTGTCTATGTCATTTCACAATAGTATCACAAAATCTTTACCCCAGGTTTCTCTTTCTTTAAACGGAACACAATTAAAAACTCTTACGAATACAAAATTCTTAGGTCTTCATATTCAAGACAACCTAAATTGGAGATGTCACGTTGACAATCTTAATTCCCAATTAAGCAAATAGTGTTACGCATTCAAAAACTTTGTAAAAGCAGTTAGTCGACGGATTTCCTTTTGCGTATATTTTGCAAACGTGTACTTCCATTTACGTTACGGCATTATCTTCTGAGGCAATTCCGGTCAGAGCATTCAAACTTTCAAAATTCAGAAGAGGATAGTTCGGATAATTTGTAAATCTCACCCCCGAAACCCTTGTAAACCTTTATTCAAGGAATTAAATATCTTAACACTTCCCTGCATTTATATTTATGAAACGGTCGTGTTTGTTAAGACTAAATTACTAAAGCACCACCCTTGCTTTATACGAAACAGTCTCGTTCACGAACACAATACACGCAATAGGAATAATATTCATCGCCCTAGAGTGTCAACCACTCTTTGCCAAAAATGACCTTATCATTCGGGAATCGTTCTATATAATTCCCTGCCCAAGAATATAAAAGTCATTATGAAATTGAATATCTTCAAATCCGCGGTTGAAAACTACCTCCTGCACAAATGCTTCTACACTGTAAAAGAATTTATTGATTTTAATAAAAGATAAATCCGTCTTGTACTTTATCACTCCATTGCTATTGTACTTTTTAAATAACTTAAAAAAATTTAAAAACTATTTTCTTGCATGGTTGTGTTGCCGTATGGCTCATATTAATTTAGTTATATGTATACTCTACTTTGCCACGGTTGTGTACATTAATTTTTTAGCCCCATGATGGGCCGGGTTTTTCTCCGTTTTTCCTTCGGGAAGAGGCAGATTTCTTATACAGGTTCTCTAGGCTTTGTCTAGGGGTGTGTTTATTGTAACAATGAATCGTGAATTTAGTGTTTTTTCAACTCTTATGATTTTTAAACACTATACTCAGAGTAATCTATAGTTCGATAATAATTTGTACATGTAAATTTTCAAACATATTTGTGTTAAATTACAAACATATTGACATTATATATGTATTATAACTCGTAGCTAACTTTTTATCTTATCTAGGAAATTTGATGAAATTTTTGAACCCGCCTCTGCCTTACGGCCCTTGATCGGAATTGATGAGATGGTCCCTTGCTTGCTTCCGGAGAGTAAATTAGTTTATTGTCCTCCACGTGGTCATACGCAGTCTGTACTGCTTTTTGACAATAAATTTATTCATCTAAATTTATTCATCTAACTATCGTAAGGTGCGCATTGAAAAACACTTATCACCACTACGTGAACGACATTTTACATTTGAATTCAAAACAGAAACGATATCTTTTTAGATGAGGTGATTGGTTATATGATAAATTATTTGTTTTAACGGTTTCTAGTTATGGCTTAAAAGATGAGAAGCAACAGTTTTTAGGGGTATGATATCAGCGAACAAGGAAACATTTTCACTGGAACTGAAGAGTATAACTGTAACATATGAATCAACACTGAGTACAAGAACGCATCAAAAATGCCAAGCAACTAACAAACTGATGACGTTAATGTAAGAAAAATTATGTAGATTACTTGCAATAAAAGGAATCCATAACATTGATACTCAAAAATATGGAACCCAAAGGCTACAACGTTCGTGTAATTTGCTAAAGACATTGTCTTGAGAGAATAAATGAGTTATATCAGAAAAAAAATTATATACACCGAATATTGTTCCTCTGTATATATATATTACCGGAAGTGTTCTCTAAATTATATTTTTCCTTCGTGGCTCCAGAACTAAAATTTAAATTTAAACCAGAAATTTTTTAAAATTTCAACCCGTTACAACTCGCAATAAGACTTTCAAAGACTTCCATTAAAAAAGTGACGTGACAGCTTTTTTAATAAAGAAAATTATTAAAATACACTCTTCCGAAAATAATTCTTTTAATTATTTGTAAATTTATAACATATATGTTAATTTGTAATTTTTAGTTTATAGGAAAAACCTGAATTTACAATGAAATGGACATGTTTCGTTCGATAACGTTGCATACTATGGGTCAGCTTTGTGTTTGTTCCTGTACAAAATTTACACCGAAAATTATTCAATAATCGTACATCTTTTCACGCCAACTATAGGGTTGATGTAGAACTGAACCGAATTAATTTTTTTTCCATATCAATGTTCTTTATCAGCTTTCCATATTTTACGTGGACTTTTGAGATGTTCTGTATACCAATAACAAGAGTTACAACGAATAAAAATTTTATCAAACAGAGATGAAACACTAAATCCAAGTGATAAATTTTGTACTTAGAATTCTTATTTCCATTAAATTATAATCATTAAATTAAAATGGATATTGTTATTATACTACTAAATGATTTTATTCGCATTCTATGTGTTTACCAAGATAACTGAATAATTACATTCATTCTCGATAAAATCTTCTCGTTAAATTGTCGTTAAAGTTCAGTGGAATAGTAAAATTATATGGCAATTAACGGGCTATTAAAATTTAACTCCTGGTTCTTGTGTAATCATAGCACGCGTAAAACTGTTAATATTTTAGTTTAAGTATGGAATAATTGTATAAACAGTGAAGAAATATTATATGTCTCATTCGCTATTGTTTAGTCAGTTTCAGAGTGTTGAAAAGCTGAATCTTACAAGAACGTGAGAAAATATTTCAAAAAAATCAGGTCTTTCAAATTTGTTTCTGCTCCTGATACAATGCGTTTCATCATTCTTCTTGTATTCCTAATGTGTGCAGTGGCCATTTTTGCCGTTGAAGGTAAGGGAATTTATGAAGCTCATATGATGAATGTCTAATACTTTTGTACCGATATTTCATTCAAGACATACTGCAATATGATCAAATATTACTAAATACTAAAATATCTTACAATGTGTTTAACCACAAAATTGGTTAAAATAATAATCATAGTACATGTAAAAAAATGGGAGAGGGGATCGGGGAACGTACACGGGACCTCAATTTTGACAGGTTTGGAGCTGCCACTGCGCTATACCGTTAGTTTGACGTCTTCGACTTCTCAATTTGCTATAACACGTAGACCTTAGAGGTGACCTTATTCCAGACACTAATAGCGAACGGATTAACGCAGTAGTAGCACAAAAGCACGTGGAACTGGAGGTCCGTGGTTCGATCTATAGTAAAATCTTTCATTTTCTATCCACAAATCTTTATTTGGTTGTATGTTTCGACTGAGATATCTGTAAATTTCTTTCTATTGAATATTTTCAGTTACATAGATTAAAATTATTTATGCTACTCAACTATTCTATATGTCATAAAAATGTCATATATGTCATAATAAGTCTAAAGACCTATATTAGAAATATGAATTCAGTCTAAACAGATATTTCAATATGTGAAATTAATGAAGTTGAATCAATTTTAAATTGGTGTAGATCTAATTAAATACTTAAATAACAAAATGTTCTTCGATTTTTATTTTCAGAAAAGGAAAACAGATTCTGCATTACAGGTTTTTTTTGTAATCTTTCATGTAAAAGAATGGGGTATTATACTGGGGAATGTAAACATTTTTGGTGTAAATGTTATTGACATTCACTGTTACATTACAGTAAGAACCAGATAAAATAATGTTCATTGACCCAATTGATGCCAAAATGGGTTACAGTTACACAAATATATACATAAATAAATAGTACATAAAAATGTAACAATTTTTATTATTAATAAAGACTTGAGTTTCTCATTGACAATGCAATTTCATATTGTTCTTCCAAGAAATCAAAGTAATATTCCGTTTTCCCGTTCCATGGACTATTACGTTTGTGTAATGTGTTGAGGTGTTCCTCCTAACAACACAATTTGGACGAACGAATTGGGAAACTGAGATTTTGGGATTGCGAGCAAGGTAAGGAACCGAAATGACTTTTGTCTGAAGTAAGTGTAGAAAACTCAAGCTGAAATTACTTTGGTCAAGGGTGGAATAGAACCCACGCTCTTCCGCTCAGCATTGTCAAGGAAGAGAAGACGCTGCCATGTAGCTTCTCTGCGCTCATGACATTGAGTCGTGACCATATAGCGATAGTTAAGTTAAGTAAGTTATGTATTTAAACAGTAAAGTATTTAAAAAAGGAGCCAACGAAATGGCGCTATTCTAAAGGTGAGGAATATGTACTGAACAAATATGGTGGAATATGGAACTAAGAGAGCTAAAGATGAAGAACAGCATAAGGTTCGAAGATAAGGTGTGGTCGAGAAATAGGAGAACAAAGACAGAAACGTAATAATGGTTTAACGGGTTAAAATAAAAGATCGTAGCAATTTAATCCAATTAAAAATCATCAAAATATAGAACAAAAGTGTCAACGTTTGAATTCAAACACTCAAAAGCGAAAAATAAAAAGTCTGTAGCAAATCTGGGATGCCAGGATTCGATATGGCGCTGCTTATGTTGTAATATTAAACAGTACTCGTAAAGTATCCTGTATTTGTGGAAAAATCATCTTTAGCTTTTAATTGGTTAGTCCACGGTACCTTTACTCAAGCGATTAACCACGCTTTCTATCTCTTCCTCTTCTGTCACCCCTACTTCTTCTAGACCTATGTGTGTTTGTTTTTTTGCCGTTAGCAGAAATTTTCTAATATGATATTTATATATGACATTTTCTTTGAAAACATACAATTTTGTTGTTTCATGCCAAAAGTTGTCAACCTATTATCTGTCTGACTGCGTTTCACTTCGGTTTCTTTAATAGNCGAATGTTGAATTTAAGACTCGGCTAGTTATTAGCCCACAGGAGACTGATCTTGGTGGTGTGTCTGCCACGTAAGTCACCATGCTTCCTTGCTGTCTATTTGTCCGGGCTGCCTTCTCGAGTCTTTGGGGATTTCTCCCCACCCCCCGTAGAATGCAGTAGGTGAAACGATTAATGGATATGTGCTAGGATAATGGGATAAGAAAAAGGAAGGGTGAACGTCTGGTCGGCATCGAAATGTAGCTGTGAGACACGCTTCGTCTGACTCCTACGCTGAGACCGGTCCGGCTTGGGAGACCCTGCTAGTAACTACGCTACCGCCGGCATAGCCCTTAGCCTCATCAAAGAGCGCAAACCCTCGCCACCCGCGAGGGCAGTGTTTTGAAAAGGTGTGTTCCCTAGGACGGAATCTGCAAGTGGAGCAGATAGACACTATTTTCTGTGTCTATACCAAACTTTCAAGATAAATATCGCTAATGCAGATGTAATGCATACAAATTTTACTGTACATACAGAACATTTAATACGAAAATATTTCATAGAATGTTTCCTAAAGGGAAACTTAAGAAGCAGATAAACAAAGCACAAACAAAGAAGTAAGAAGATTAAAGGAAATCTGAAGAGATAAGTTCATTGAAAGAATACAGGAAGCTAACAAAAGGACAAACGTGCAAGATGACAGGATCTTTTTTATGAAGAAATGAACTTAAATATTATCTATGAGTCAGGAAAAGCAAAATATAAATTTAAATTAATATTCAAGAATACTGGTTGAATAACATGCAAAAGTGAGTCTTTTTCGGAAAGAATAACAAATAATTAGGAACCACGGGGTCCATACAGAACCCACTGGATGTCAGTGATATTAAAGATTTGCGGTAGTTGGAGGGTAAAGCAATTCCATTGTGGTTCATAAATTTAGACTTGTCTAAATCTGTATGTCGTAAGCTTAAAAAGTTATTCATGAAAGCAGTGTATGGTAGTCTCGAGATCCGCATTATTGTTTAACATGTGTTCAAGTAAAAAAATAACTTAAAAGCAATACTCATAAAGATTCTTTATATGTTAATATTCTTGAGTGGCATTTGCATTTCGTGTTTACCGGATTCTAGTTTAGTTGTGGTTGGATTAAAGAGTAATTCACAATCCATATTATCATTGCATTGTGCCTTGATATTTCATTTTCCATATTCCATAAATTTGTCAATAACTTCACCAGATTTTAAACACTAATTATTAATATGCAGTGATGTTCATTTCTTGATCTTCGAGCAGTCTGAAGTGTTTCCAGTGATAATTCACCGAAATTGAGTAACTTAAAGTCTTATGCTTGAATTTCAAATTTCATATTACTTCGCAAAACTTTGATCTCAGAAAGTATATGCTGCAATTAATAAATCTATACATTGACAGTTGTACCATTCGGGATCCGGCAATTTAACACACGTTCGGATTTCACTTAAGTCATGTTTAATCATTTGTGAAAGTAAATGTTATGAAATTCTCTCAATGATTAAACAATTTAATATACATTGATAGCTAGATATCATGTTGTTACATGCCCTATCCAAACGATCATAATATTGCCATTGGTGTAAATAAGTTTCAATCTCTCTCCTAGAGACTATGATAAAGGAATGAGTAAGCAAGAATCTAACAAAGCCCAACATTTTATGATCTTATTATTATTATCCCTTACGTGTGCAACAGATGTAGCTGCAAAGTTTAATGATTGAATATCACAGACGGCACATCAATGTTGGACATATTTGTTCCCGTTCAACATTTGTGATAAACTCTTTATGTAGATTTCTGTGATGTCTCTTATTAAATTTCTTAGAACGTGAAGATCTACGGTCATTCAAATGTTGGCCATCTTTTACGCAGTAGAAACATAAATCCAATCGTTTGACTTTGTTTAATCGGACAGTTGCATCAAGACTAGTGTAAAGTGCACATACAAAAAAACTTATCACTACTACGTAAACAATATTTTACATTTGAATTGACAACAGAAACGTGATTTTTTTAGACAAGGTGATTGATTATATGATAAATTATTTGTTTTAATGACTTTTGGTTATGGCTTAAAGGATGAGAAGCAACAGTTTTTAGGGGTACGATATCAGGGAACAAGGAAACAGTTTCACTGGAACTGAAGTGTATAACTGCAACATAGGAATCAACACTGAGTACAAGAACGCATCAAAAATGCCAAGCAACTAACAAACTGATGACGTTGGTGTAAGAAAAATTATGTAGATTACTTGCAATAAAAGAAATCCAAAACATTGATACTCAAAAGATTGGAACCCAAAAGCTACAACGTTCGTATAATTTGCTGAGGACATTGTAATGAGAGAATAAATGACTTATATCAGAAAAAAACAAATTTTTATACACCGAATATTGTTCCTCTGTACTCGTATATATATAACAGGAAGTGATCTCTAAATTATAATTTTACTTCGTGGTACCAGAACTAAAATTTAAACTTAAACCTGAAATTTTTTAAAATTTCAACTCGTTACAACTCGCATTAAGAATGTCATAGATATCCATTAAAAACGTGACGTAAGAGCTCATTAATGAAGAAACTTATCGATATATACTTGTCCGAAAATAATTTTTTTAAAATTATTTGTAAATTTATAACATATATGTTATTTTTGTACATTTTAATTTAAAAGAACAACCTGATTNTTCGTTCGATAACGTTTAATACTATGGGTCAGCTGTGTGTTTGTTCCTGTACAAAATTTACACCGAAAATTATTTAATAATTGTACATGTTTTCACGCCACCTATGGGGAGATGTAGAATTAAACCGAACATTTTTTTTTATATCAATGTTCTTTATCAACTTTCCACATCTTATGTGGACTTTTAAGATGTTTTGTGTACCAATAACAACAGTTACAACGAAAAAATTATTTATCAAACAGAGATGAAACACTATATCCAAGTGATAATTTTTGTAACTTAGATGTCTTATTTCCATTAAATTTTTTCATTAAATTTAAATTGATATTGTTACTATACTATTAAATGATTTTATTAGCATTCTATCTGTTTACAAAGATAACGGCATATAAACACTTATTCACATTAAAATCTCATGCAAGTTCAGTAGAATAGTAAAATTATGTGGCAATAAACGAGATATTAAAACTTAACTCCTGCTTGTTTTGTAGCACGCGTAAAAATTTTAATATTTTAGTTTAAGTATGAAATAATTGTATTTACTGTGAAGAAATATTATATGTCCCATTCGTCATTGTTTAGTCAGTTTCAGAGAGTTGAAAAGCTGAATCTTACGAGAACGTAAGAAAATATTTCAAAAAAATCAGGTTTTGCAAATTTTTTCTCTTCTTGATAGAAAGCGTTTCATCATTTTTCTTGTATTTCTAATGTGTACAGTGGCATATTTGCCGTTGAAGGTAAGGGAATTTATGAAGCTCATATGATGAATGACTAATACTTTCGTACCGATATTTCATTCAAGACATACTGCAATATGATACAATGAAAATATATCTTACAATGTGTTTAGCCACACAGCTGGTTAACAGATTAATCATTGAATATGTAATCAAAATTGGAGACGCGATCTGGGAATGAAAACGGGATTTCAATATTCACAGGTTGGGAGCTACCACTTCGTTATACCGTTCGTTCTACGTCTTCGTCTCCTCAATTTGCTATAACACGTAGACCTTAGAGATGACCTTATTTCAGATAGTAATATTGGACGGATTAGCGCCGAAGAAGCACAAAAGCTCATAGAACTGGAGGTCCGCGGTTAGATCCCTAATAAGATCTTTCATTTTCTATCCTCATAACATCATTTGTTCGTATGTATCGACTGAGATATCTCCACGTAATCTAAATTTCTTTTTATTGAACATTTTCAGTTACATAAGTTAAAATTATTTATGCTAGTCAACTATACTAAATTTCACAACTACTTAAGTTTAGTAGTGACGTGTAATACCCCAGTTTATTATGTCGTAATAATCTAAAAAACCTATATTAGAAATATGAAAATTAATCTAAACAATGAATTCCAAATAATAACGAATTATTCATAAGCGAGGTAGATAATCTATCTTTATATTTCAATCTGTGAAATTAATGAAGTGGAATCAATTTTTAAATAGTAAAGATCTAATTAAATACTTAAATAACAAAATGTTCTTCGATTTTATTATTTTCAGAAAAGGAAGACCAATTTTGCTTCTCGATTCCTAATTGTCAAATACAATGCGACATACAGGCAAAAGCTGTGAAAATTTTAAGTGTAATTGTGATTGACATTCACTGTTACAGTAGAATAAAAACCTGATAAAATAACGTTCACTGAACCTAATCATGCTAAAACGTGTTACAGTTACACAAATATACACATAAAAATAATACATGATAATGTAACATTTTCTATAATTAATAAAATCTTGAATTTTTCATTTACAATGCCATTGCACATTTTCACCTCTAAAAAGTAAAGGTAATATATCATTTTCCCGTTCCATGGTCTATTACGATTTTGTAATGTGGTTAGGTAATCTACCTAACAATACTATTTGGACGAAGGAATTGGGGAGGAGAGATTTTGGGATTACGAGCAAGGTAAGGAACCGAAATGACTTTTGTCTGAAGTAAGTGTGAAAAACTCAAGCTGAAAACTATTACTTCGGTCTTGTGGAATCGAACCCACGCCCCTCCGCTCAGCATTGTAAATGAAGAGAAGACGCTGCCATTTAGAGTGTGCTCATAGCTTTCCTGCGCTCATGACCTTGAGTCGTGATCATACAGCGATAGAGAAAACGGAAGTACTTTTCTAAAAACATTGACTCATCAACGGAATAAAAGTAATATATCTGATATCTCACAATTGCCAAGTAAATATTAGAATAGGGAATTTTACTTCATCNATCATCTACGGTCGGGTAAAAATGCGATAGATCGGGACTCTAACCCAAGATCTTCTGTAACGGCCGCAGATTCGTTACCACTGAACCACGTGCATCGACTTGGGTCGAGACATTGGTGCACTTCCTCGCCAACCACGTTCAGTGGTGGCACATCAGTAGCCGTAGCGAGAGGACTCTGGCTTAAGTCCTGGTGCTTCGCAATTTTTGACCGGCCGCAGACGATTGAACTTGCCTCACAGAGCATTGGCTTTCAAATAAGAACATCAACGATACTGCTATTTCTAATTATTATTTAGCAAGTTGTTACTGTCGGCAAAATTTTAAAGTCAAAAATTCCCACGGATGTACGTGTATCTACGTTCGTAATGATATTTTATCTTCTCCACTGACAGGCTACGAGAACGCCTGTGTAGATAGCGTGTTCTAATTTTCCGCAGTTAATCTGACCGACACTGGTATTGTTGTTTTGTGTATTTATACACCTCCTTAAATCAGATCTTCACATATTTTTGAGGAACTAAGAAATTTTTTAAAAACATATCACACATAAATCTACTAAATCTATCGTTATATGTGGCGATTTCAACATCGATTTCTTGAGTACATCCGACAATGCGCATTCACCAGTTAATCGATTAAAGAATATTATCGGCTCCTTCAACCTTATTACTACGATAAACGACCCCACTCGCCTCTCCGACTCATCTCAAACATTGCTAGATCAAATTATAGTCAACAATGTAATCTCGTATCTGTCTGAAGTGTTTATTGCCGGATACAGTGATCACCTTGCTCAAGTATTGACTATTAATAATAAACTAAAACCACTTAAAATCCTTTACAAATTTACAAGAGAGTTTAATGACATAAATAAATCCATATTTATAAATTATTTGCGTGAAGAAACATGGTAAGATGTTTACAATTGACAAAACACCGACGACAAATTCAATGTATTTATCTCAATATTCCTAAAACATTACAACTCTTGTTTTCCCTTAAAACGCATGTTTATTAACACAAAGAAATACAATAAACGAATCACCCAAGGGATGAGGATTTCTTCAAAAAACAAACGCCGTTTATATTATCTTTCAAAATGCTATAAACAACCACCCGGATTCCATAATTATTTTCGTAAATATAAGACTATTCTTCGAAAAGTAGTCTATGCCAGGGCTTCTTAAACTTTTTTATATAGCGACCCCCTTCAAGCTTAGGAAATTTTAAACGACCCCCTCCTCCATATAATGAAATATATATTAACCGTAGATGTAGATGTAATATCGCACTATTTTACAATGTAAATAAAATAAGGATTAAAGAATACGTACCCATTCATTTCACATATATATATTTGGAAACGTTGATGGGATATCGGTCGTAATAAAACACAATAAATAGAATGACATAAAACTATATATATATTTATTCAATAGAAAAAATAAACTTTTGTAACAATTTTTTTAATAAAAACATATTATTAACATCAAACAATATTAATGTGACGGATGTGATTGTTTATTTTTACACAAATAATTAAATCTAGGCTCAATTTGAGTTAGTGCAGATCGTAATAAATTTTCAACGTTTATTAAAGTTGAACGGTATTTTGATTTTATGTAAGTTAATGTGGAAAAGGCTGATTCACATAAATATGTTGTACAAAATGGCAGTAATTTGTTCATTGCCATTTCCGATAGTAGGGGATATTCTGATTTGATTTCTATCCAAAATTCATGCACAGGCACTTGAGAAAATCTGAGTCGCAAGGTAGTATCACTTGTTAATTCGGCAAATTCTTCTTGTGCTTTTAAGTTTAAAAAATTAATTTCTTCCATTTCAATTGAAAATGGATTGCAAATCCATTGTTGTGTATCGATATCATTGGGAAAATACCTATGCATGTAAACTTCCATATCCTTCAAATGATTAACTATAATTTTTGTTATAGGAGTATCTTTTTTTGAAATATTGTTACTAATTATATACTCGTCAGTAAATGGAAACATTTCGAGCGATCCACTTTCCACTCTGTTCTTCCATATAAGAATTTTTTTAACAAAGGCCTCAAGTTTATTTTTTAACATAAACATATTAACGCAGACTCCCTGCATTGATAAATTCATATCATTGATTTTATCAAAAATATCTGCCAAATAGCATATCTTGAGAAGCCATAAATTATCGTGAAAATAATCGGCCAAATTAGAATTTTGCTCTGTTAGAAATATAAGAACTTCATCTTTTAAAGTTAATAATCGTTTCAAACTTCGACCTCTTGATAGCCACCTAACTTCAGCATGTAGCAATAAACTTGTATAATCCGAATCCATATCAATGCACAAATTTTTAAACAATCGACTATTAAGTGCTCGACTTTTAATAAAGTTAATGATTTTGACTGCATCAAAAAACACAGTGTTTAATTCTGGTGCAATTTTTTTAACAACAAGTGCCTCTCGGTGAATCATACAATGTGTAAATGTAATATGATCATTTCCAGCTTTAACAAATGCTGTAAAACCAAGATCTTGTCCGGTCATTGCTGCAGCACCGTCCGTGCACACACCAACACAATTTTTCCAATTTAATCCTTCTTTTTCAAAAAACTCATTTACTTTTTTATATATATCTTTTCCACGAGTATGACCTTCCAGAGGACGACAAAACAGTATATCTTCATGAATGCTTCCCTCATAAATATATCTTACAAAAAGTAACAACTGTGCCATTTTTGAAATGTCTGTCGACTCGTCCAGTTGTATTGCAAACTTTGAGCTGTCTTTAAGCCTCATAAGAAGCTGTTGAAATTGATCATTGCTAATGTCTGAAATTCTTTTGGACACAGTGTCATTTGATAATGGAATTTTACTAATTTCAGCAGCATACTGTTTTCCATGAACAATTTCAGACATTCTTATAGCTGCAGGTAGTAAAAGTTGCTCTCCAATAGTAAAAGGCTTTTTCGTTTTTGCTATCAAATACGAAACTTCATACGATGCCAATAGATATTTATCATTCAAAGTAACATACTTCTCCAAAGTGTTCTTTTCTTTATTTGATGTTTGCAAAAGACGCTCAAAATATTCT
>NNCF01128056.1:0-71623 GCA_002313205.1 Laupala kohalensis
TTTTTTTTTTTTTTTTTGGGGGGGGGGGCTTTAGGGCTCGTCAACATTGAGATCATTAGATCCCAGAATTATCAAGACGTCATGGTGAGATCGAGGGGGAGCATGAAAATAATGTCTACTAATATATTTGGTTCCATGGCTGATCAACTAGTGAAGCAGGTCTGAAATGACTTCTCCTTGTATTTATTTTAAGTTTGATTTGCATTCATAAGATCGTATATCAATATTACCAAATATTTCATGTTTCCAATTATTAAAACTTTATGTATTATGTGTAACGCATGCTTACGTAGCAGTCTAGCAAGGCTGAATAACTTCCACCAGATGTACGTAAAATCAGAATGTCGAAAATCTATCTGAAAAAGAAATATCGAGATAACACATGTTTACACGACACAGAACACGGGAGCGATTTGTTTTGGGGTCGNTGAATTCGATCATACCGATTTACACGCATCAATTCTGATTACAGAACCAGTTCGAGAAAAATGATGAGGGACGTTCAAGTAAAATATTTATTTTAATAAGTTGCATTATTACGATGGAACTTAAACTTTTTTGATCATAATATCCTACTGAACACAATAAATTAAATTTGATTGATTATTCATAGAACTCCAACATATTTTTAATTACAATTTTTAAATGAAAAAAATAATTCATCCTTGCCTGGGTTTTTCTCCGGTTTTCCTTCGGGTAGTGGCGGATTTTCCTTGGGGGACAATGTCATTAATACTTTTGTTTTAATAACCTTGATTTTTTACTACACAAATATCAACAATTTATTTTGGAATAACAATGAATACCTGTAAGTATTTATTAAATAATTTCTTTTATAAATATTAAACCCGTCATTGCCACGGGCTTTTGATTGGAATTGATGGAATGGTCCCTTCCTTGTTTCCGGAGAGTAATTTAGTTTACTATCCTCCACGTGGTCATACGCTGTTTGCAACTGCTTTTTTGACAATAAAGTTTATTTATTTATACCGAACGAAATTTAAAATTTAATTCTTTTCTTCTTAATAGGAATATTGAGCATGAGACAAAAACAAAGCTCATCAATGGATCAACTGATTGGAACACGAGAGCTTACAAAATGAAATAATGAATGATTGACACCTTCAACAGGGGATTATTAGTATTCTCTGAAGCCTGTTTTTAGAAACGCGTCTCCGATGGAGGTCTAATCGCCCATTGATCGGTCCTCACGTGCAACACGTATGGGAAGGGGGGGAGACGTGTACCCCCTTCCCTCGCCGCTCACTGAAAGCCCAAGTTCCGTCCCCGTCCCCCAACACGTACAACATCACAACCTCCACTCCTTTTGCTCCTGCAAAGCAGTCGGGAAATTTCCTATGTCCTCCACTCCTATCACCCGTCCCTCATTTATCAGCGGATTTTTTTTTTCTGTTCCTCATTAAGGAAGCTCCAGTACGACTCCAGAATTCTACCAGAATAGTGTAAAGCTTCAGTATTAAAAATCTGAGAATCGAATAGTATTTTTGTTGTCGCTGATTTAATGATATCTTCTAAAGTTCGGATTAATTCCGGTATAGGTTCACATTGTTGAACGGGGTTTTTTATTTTTTCAATGGAAAATCTAGAATGCAATAATACTTGCGAAAGTTAAGGTATAACTTTTTAACTTGCAAATTCATAATCGAATAAAACTGGAGTTATTTAAATAATATTTACTAAAAAAACGAGATTAATTATTTAAATGTTTACATGACTTTAGGTTTCGTTTTCTATAATTTTAAGTCGCTATTAAAAACTATTCGGAAAAGCTTCCTCATTGTAACCTCAGTTGAATTGATACACGCTTGAATATGCGTGACGGATGTATGAATGACAGAAATACCTGCCTCATGTTGAACAGCTTGTGGAAGTAATTCTGAGATTTTTTTATAATTTTATAACGAAAGGGAAAGACAAGAAAGATCATAGGAACTGTAATAAAAGTATACAAAATACTATACAAGGATTGTAATGCTAGTTAGGTAGATCAGACAAAGAGAGGGTTAAGAACTAGAATCTAGGAACAAAAACGAAATTTAAATTCAGTTGAACAAAGTGTAGTAACCTCACATTGTATTAGTAATGAGAACTTGATAGATTCGAATAACACATTAATATTAGACAAAGAAGTTAATTATCATAAACGTAGCATACCTGACATTATATTTATAAATATTACACACGGGTGTATGAATTTACGCACTGACACAGGAAACCTATCGAGTATTTGCAATACAATATCAAATCATGTGTGGGATTTCTGCTTTCTTATAAACATTTTGAGTTTATATTTAACTTTAATACCGTGTTTAATTGTTCTGTTGTTACGTTTCTTGTTATAATTAGTTTCACCTGACGACGACTCAAATCTAGAGTCGAAACGTTGCGTTCTAAAAAAAGCACAAAATGGTTTTCGTCCGTCAAAAGTTCGTAAGTCCAAAATTATTTCTTTATCTCTTTCATTATTTCTTTAGTCGAGTTCCCGCGACTATACTCAAGTTATCGAGAGTTTGGACATCAAAAGAACAAAGTTGACGGACTCGAGTGGTGTTTCAGGACAGCCACCACCAATATTTTAGAACAAATGCCCCGACACTTGTTGTGACTTGGACTGCCTCAGATTGTCGTTTGATGTTAAAATCATCGTTTGATAGCACTTACACATACCTTACGGGTGTACCAACGCTAAGGAAACAACACAGAATGCCGTAAAATGAATTTCGTTGAAAGTAGATAAAAAACTAAGATTTCTTGGATAATTTATGCAATGTATTTTATTAATAGGAATATTAATTTTGCGTTACTCTACAAAGGATAAAAAACGAGTATTTTAAGGGCAGGCTCTCCTAGAGGTATTTTGTCAAATTTGGTGGTAGTGAATACAACGTATAATATGAAAATATCACTAAGTCGAGTAATGTACGACATAGGAGGAATCAATTGAGTAGGTTGGCAGTTCTCCCAAATTTGGTAACTTTTCGTACGGCAGCTAGTCTTTACATTCGAGTCTGCCAGTGGACAGTTGACCACATCGTTTTTTATAACATAACGGAGATCATCATAGCCTTCTGTATTGACAGTCATACCTCTTAGCACGAGATCGATCAGTAAAAATGACACCGTTCCGTTCCCAAAAGATCGGTCATCCATCACCTTTTTGAAACTCAGTCTCGCATGAATTGCGCTGGAGAAAAAGTTAACACGAAATTCACTGCTCAAATACCTCAATAAAAATATTGTATTTTGCATTCATTTCCATCGACATCATGATGTGTCTACTTATTTGCTAGTCATTCCTTTACTATGTATTTACTTTCTTTATTAGACAGTTGCTGGTTACTTATAATATTAATATATTCCATATTAGATATTGCGTTTATTTATGACTCCTATTATTTAAGACCTTAATTCAATATCCAATCTTAGTATTAACAATATCCAGAAGGTCAAAGATCAGAATTACAAGATGATATTTATAATATAATAATTCATGTGTGTATAATCATCTTCTTTATTTATATTTACATATATAATCAAAGGTTTTAGTAGATAAGACTTTACGCCGATAGCAATTTAATATATTTAAACACTCAATATTTTTCATAGTTTAACTAGGTGTGTATTCACAAGCAAACTGATTTTGCCAACCGGGTTTTTATGCAAACCAACATACGACTTGTTTTGATATCATTTGTCTTCGAAGTATTATTGACTCATAAATTTTACCTTCTTTGCAGTATTTCTAACTTCCCCTGAATTCAAGAAAGGTGGTTGGAAGTTTCAAAGGACGTTAAAAATAATGACGCTGATTTGAGTGTTGGAAGTTCTTCCAAATAAATTCATAAAGGTTTCTCGCAATGGCATTACAATAACTACAAATTGTTTTTATGAATTATTGAAACAAAATTTCGGAAGTGAAAAGTCATATTTTCTTCGTCATATATGACAAGTAAAGTGATTTTTATGCAAAAAATAACTATTGCGTTACCGTTGGTACAAATTATCAGGCCAGTCGACTCTAATAAGAGGAAAAATATATCGAGGCAGAAAGAAAATGGAGCCAGTAAATTGTATTGATCTGAGTTAACAGTCAAAGACAAGTTAAAAATTTATTCACGAAAAGAAAAGTAATGTAGAGATTATGTTATGAGAATAGTGACCACACTATATGATAGTAGAGAGTGAGACAAAAAGAACGAACTAAAGTATGTTGACCCCGGCCGTGGAAGCCTAAACACCCTAATGCTGTTGTTAAGACTACCTATAATTTGAAAGCTCAGTGGGGCATACTCCAGATTTCTTCTATCATTAATTATTTCTGTGATACAGGGAACTGTTTTCATGTTCTTTAGAGCAAGATTTATCTGGATAATACGTTTCAATTTATTATTGCAGGGTTTCTGAAGCATAGTATACCAACATTCATAAAATGTTGCACAATGATACCGTATTGACATTAATAAAATCGTTTATTGGGAACAGAGGTTTTAAAGTTCATCTCAATTTTTTAATTGAATATAAAACTAAAATACTTAGTTCGCAGTAGGAGAGGGAGATATAAATGCGAATCTGTCAATCGATTAGTCTGTATAACTAATTAATAAAAAAGTATACATTATATTTAGATCGATTATTTTGCGTATCAATTTTTTACGCGTTGAATTTGATTATGAAATAATGTTGATTATTTTTTCCTAAAAATTAAATATTTAACGTATTTCATAGAAATTATTATAAACTTATATTATTTTATGAGAAATTCACTGTAAGTTGAAGACATGTACAGTACAAATGAGAATGATGTACAATGTCAATGATGTACAAAAAGTATTTCTGTATATTTTAATGCTAAAAATACTTTCAACATATTTTGAAATACGAAATAAAAATCACTATGGGAAAAAATCGTTCATTGGATTAATTGGTTAATTTAGACAGGTCAATCGATTTGCATGAAGTAATCTATTACTACTGATTAATCGAGACATTTTCAATACCCGCTAATCCCTAGTTAACTGTCGTTGCTCTGGAACGTCTCAAGTAGTGAGGAGATTCATTTCGCCGCGAATTAATGCGATGAACTTGTAATTCCCGAGTCTCAACCCATTAGCGAAAGAAGAAGAAGCGGAAAATTAAGATAGTTCCCCGTTGTGAGACAGGGATCGCGGAAGAATCCCAAGGTGCGACGGAGCGCGTCTCGTGACATGACGTCAGCATCTCCTCCCTTTCCCCTCCCCTTCGTTGATACAGAGTGAACCTCTCACGCCACTTGTTCCCTCTCCTTTTCCTTCTGCTCATCCCCCTTTCCTCACCGCTTCGAACCGAGTCTGACTCAGCGCCAACTTGGCTCCTCCGGTGTTTCCCGGGAAGTTTCGCTCCGTTCGATTCGCCGATAAACAGCTAGCAAACATCTTAACTAGACATGTGAGTAACTCATGCATTATTATACGCATGGCCACAAAAACTAGAATCCTCATTCTCCAATACAGGTTTCACTTTCAAATTACACAGAATGTAGAATGGAAGTGTTGTAATTGGTTGGAAAAAAAATCGAGATATCTTCGAATCATTATGAACTGCCTCCAAGACAGTTTATTTTCAATTTTTCGCGATGACGTCCACTGTCGTATGTGTGTGTGCATTAAGAATTTTGATCCCCCGATAACTCACGAACAAATTAATGCATCGAAACCAAACTTGAGAATTGACTTTGAATGCATTGGGAATAGAAGTTTATTTCTGGACAGCTCATTTACATCTGTGCCCCACTTACGGTTTTTTAAAATTCAAAATATTGAAAACATGAATATAAATATTTATATTATGCAAAGAATTCTGCGTACAGATTGCTAAACATTTCCATACGTAACTCCGATTTTTGAGAAAATGTTTACGCAAAAAAGGTTTATCTTTGAGGCGCCTTGTTCAGATCAGCCAATAACTGAATTGCTATTTTCAAGGAGGAAAATGATATTTTGGGATGTGCAGATGTGTAAGCAACATATACTTTGTTGGTTCTGGAAAATATGTGCTTAAACTGTATAGAACTGTTTAGTATAGTTTTTGATCATTTTAATATGTTTAATTTTCTTATCTATAAATAATGTTATATTTTTGTTTAAATGAGGATTTTTCCCGTTGTTTTAATGCTATATTGGAAAGTTGAGTGGCACATTCCAGATTTTTTATGTTTAGTAGTTGTTAACGATATATTTTAACTAATTAGAACATACATTAATTCATTGAATAAATTTGTCCCCTTTTGAATATTTCTTCTCCAAACAGTTTGTTTTTCACAAAACTCTTCGTTGACTTTCTCGCCGAGCTTTTCGCTGTGTATCTTATTCAAAACAATTCGACAAATTTTATTTGAACACATGAATAACATGTCACGTCATTGTGTTTGTTGCTTGAATATATGCCACAACCACGCTACCACCAGACTAGAAAATAAAATTGAGAACTCTTTATTCATTCATCTTTACCATGTACTTCTAAATATGTGCGATAATGTGCTTATTTTCTTTTATGATTGTATCGAATTACTCCCGAAACATTAATTTTATTTCCGGACAACCACATGCTTCAAATTGATCGTCCCAAGATTATTATTGTAGTCTTAGTAAATGGGAAATGTAGTGTACCATTGAAGCCTATCTATACATTAGGAGGTAGGAGGGTAGAATGGTATTAGTATAGGTGGGTCGGTTAGCTGGGTTTACCAACAACTTGGCCCACGTGGAGGAGTTAGTAGGAGTAGTTAGTAATAATAAGAGTTAATGATATTAGGAGTAAGAGAAGGTGGATAGAAGGGAGGTTTCCTTTCCANAGCTACAATTTTTCTGGCCCCATTGGGAATCGAACCCGGGATGACTTGCGACAACACTACCACTTGCGCCACCGCTAGGGCTTTCCAAGATTACAAGATCAAAAAAGGGACCATGACTCCGATACTAGACTAAATACTACACTCGACCACTCCGATACTAGACTAAATACTAGAATAGACCACTCCGATACTAGACGATTTAAGTTGTATTCCTCTTTTATAATCCTATATTTAATCAATTTCAAGTTACTTCTGAGAAATATAGTAATAATAAGTTTCAAGAAGTTACAAACTGCGTAAGTCCACATGCGGAACAAACTAATTTACTCCCCGAAAACAAGCAAGGGACCATATACCACGAATGTCGATCAAAGGTAGATGGGCCGAATATGTTATGATCTCCATATTGCTTGTTTTCTTCGTGATTGATAGAATATATAAAAGCACTTATTGGCATCCGCTATTTCCATGTCACGAAGTCTCTGTTACCGCGATCCACATCTGCACAATCGCCAACGGAGACAAATTCACAGATTCATAGATTACGATGCGGAGGATTCGAAATTAACTCACTTTAGGGACCCGAAACCACATGTTCTGCCATTATANAATTAACTCACTTTAGGGACCCGAAACCACATGTTCTGCCATTATATCTTCTTGTACGACATTCTGACAACGAGATAAGATACTCAGTGATAAGACGTCGCTATCATAATCTCTGCTTCTCACGAGAATGTTTCGTTCAGAATATTTATTCTATTAAATTATCTTATTCAGTTAATAAAAAGTAACGTTCTTTAACAGACGAGTCAAACCACTGATGAAAGACAAAATATCCTGGCTGGTGTTGTAAAATATAGTAATTTGTCGGTTGTTAAATTTTATAACTATAGTTGACATTGGTATAACCAAACAACATTATTTATTATTATTAATAATAATAATAATAATAATAATAATCGTTAATCATTAATTATTATTTATTTATTTATTTATTTTTTATTTATTTATTTATTTATTGCCAGTCTAAATGGGCTGATGTTGGTACAGTGTTGTACACAGAGTAGCCAACGCTTTAATTTGTCATCGTCCACATGAGTTATGACAAATGTATTTTGAGTTATGTTAGCAGGACTTTCGATTTTCTTTAAACTTAAATCTATCACCGTATAGGTCACCAATTCAATTCACTTGTATTGTGTTCTTTCTGAGATTATTGTGATATTACGAAAATTCGTAGAAGTTGGCAATTCGTGTTAGGCAGCCATTCTGCTTTATTTTCGGTAAAGTCACGTGACTTGGAGTGTAGAATGTTATCGTAATATACTTCGACTCAATTATAAACTGCGCCTTAATTTGATCTTCTCGCGCCGAGTTCAGTTCCTCCAGTTGATCGCGGAAAGTGGTCAGATCCACTCATGATAATCAGATAATAAATTTAATGAATGAGAAGAAATTGACCTTCCTTGCGCTGAGGTGAGTTCTTCCGGCTGAAAGGTTAATGTGTTCTATCCCATTCATAAAACCGGGAAAGTTTAAATATTGGCGGTGCTGTTACGCTGCAGTTGCACGTTCAAATACCATAAATCGTACATCATGGCATTAATAATTTCTTAGGCTTCGAGAAGCGCTGACGAAATGCATAGATGAGTGTGTCTACGGTAAGGGAATCGAATCTCCGGATTACATAATAATTGACTGAGATATTTATGGACCAGAAAGAAGTGAATATGTGAGAAGAATCAAGTATCACAGACTGACAAATTTACAAGACAGACAAAAATTGATTGCATCAAGTGTGAAGATTTTGAAAGATGTTACAATACTAGGAATAATAAGTCGATAAGAGTGCTTTCTTGTAAATAAAAGAAAACAACAAGATTGGAATTGGAAGAAAAAAAGCCAAAAAACCTTAGTAATATCACTGAGGACACCTTTCTGACCAAATAATACATATCATTTAATTTAAATTGATACAAATAAGTTGAAAACAACAATAATATATAAAGAATGATAGGTAGTAATAATATCCATGCTGATATATAAATGCGTAATGCGAAAGTGTGTCTGTTTGCTACCTGATCACGACTAAACCACTGAAACGATCGTGATGAAATTAGGCAAAAAGATAGTTTAGATGTACAGGATGAACATAGGTTAACTTATATTTTGAAAATGTCAAGAAAAAAGACAGAAAAAAGAAAGAAAAGGCAGAAAGAAGAAAAGAAAAAAAGACAGAAAGAAAAAAAGTAAGAAAAGAAAGGAAAGTAAGAAAATGAAGAAAAGACAGAAAAAAGTTAAGAAAGGAAGGACAGAAAAAAGAGAAGAAAGAAAAGTCAGAAAAAAAGAAAGGAAAGACAGAAAAGAGAAAAGAAAAGAAGAGAAGCGAGAAAAGAAAAGAAGAGAGATAAGAGAAAAGAGAAAGAAAAAAAAAAGTAATGAAAAAAGAAAAGCGAAATAAAAAAGTAATGAAAAAAGAAAAGCGAAATAAAAAAAGGAATGAAAAAAGAAAAGAGAAAGAAAAAAACAGAAATGAAAAAGAAAAGAAAAAAGAAAAGAAAAAAGAAAAGAAAAAAGAAAAGAAAAAAGAAAAGAAAAAAGAAAAGAAAAAAGAAAAGAAAAAAGAAAAGAAAAGAAAAAAGAAAAGAGAAAAGAAAAAAGAAAAGAAAGAGGAAAATAAAAAAGAAAGGAAAGAAGAAAAGAAAAATGAAAAGAAAAGGAAGAGAACAGAAAAAAGAAAAGGGAAAGGAAGAGAACAGAAGAAAGAAAAGGGAAAAGAAAAGAAAAAAGAAAGAAAAGAAGAAAGGAAAGAAAGGAAAGTAAAGAAGAGAGAAGAGAAAGAAAAGAAAAACGAAAAAAGAAAGAAAAAACGTTATATGAAATAGAAATGTTAAAATACTTCAATTTAAGAAGGAAAATATCAATCACATCACATTAATTACTATTTGTTTTGTGAACATAACAATGATAAAATACGTCCGTAAATCGTAAAATTTCGACGAATAGTTGATGAGAGGACTGAGGAAGGCGACTGGCGTCCTCCAGCACAATGAAGGGGATCGTTGCCCTTGGATCTCCGCTTTTGTTTCCCATCCTGACCACGAGAAGGTTTCTCTAGAAGTTCTCTCTCGTATCCTCGGATTCAATGGCTTCAGAACAAAGTGCCTCAGTGCTCGAAGGAAAAGGTACACTCTCTCTACTTTGTAAAAAAAGTGAGAAAGTGGCGTCAGGGGTGAATGTTCAATCGTTTTGGCTTCCATTCTGTCTCTCTCTCTCTCTCTCTCTGTATACAAAACTTTAAACACCCTACAACATTAAAATATGATTAAAACAAAATAAAAATATTAAGCAAACTAATTACACGTTCAAACAACCCGCGTTGTCCTTACCATTTCCCGCAAACAAATCTGACTCTGTATCAAGTTCATCAAGTCCCTCGCATCCCAGCAGGTGATGGGTGTCTTGTACCTCCCCACACACATACGTCACTCTTCGCGTACCCCCACTTTTCCACGTTCGCCTTGCTCCTTGTTACCCCAGTTCTGAATCGATTCAACGTCTTCCAAGTACAGTATGGGTGTTGATGGCCGGCCGTAGGTTCCTCCGTGGAATTCCCTTGTCGATAATGACAGAATACAACATGCACTAAAAAGCAACAACAAGACAACGAAGTATCTTATTCATATAATAGGATGACGCCTCGAAGTCAAATATACAAGCTTAAGAAAACTGAATGAAACTAACATTATGTACGACATTACGAACGTTTAACTTGAGTTAGACCGGTATTATACGGTAATATTTCTATGCCATATAACTATGATCAAAAATACGACCATTTAATGCACAAGTTTTGACCATAGTTTAACTATGATCATAAATCGTGGAGAGAACCTTTGGTCGTAGATATGACAAAGAAATATGACCGGGTAATACCGTCTTTTACTACTCTTCCACTATACGCTGAGTATACTTGCTGAGAGGATAACACTGTTTTCACTAACCGATTGATAGATTTCTCGCCTTTCATCATGCTTATCCATTCATATTCCCGGTAGCAAACCGTTTAATGTAGCCATTAATGCGAGTATAAACTATGAAGCGCTTACGAAATATGAGAACGTAGGGTTGGGGTGGGGTGGGGTAGGGGGTGATACGGTTTGTTTACATGAGATATTGCCACACAAAATGTTACAACGCAAGAAACCAAATATAGGACACATTTTCAAAAACTGCTTTCACTCAAATGGAAGATAGCTGAATTTACAGCGCTGAGACCGCAATTTTGGATACACTATACTTCATTTCCACCGTACTTACACACGCGTTTATAAAATTCGATTTTTTAAATCTTTAAAGCTTGATTGCAAGTATTTGAAAATTCTATTGCAAAATTAGTTGCTGTCTGAGAAAGTAACGAAATTTTAAAGGGTACTGTGGAATGAAAAAAAAAAATTCTCCCGGTGTTTAGTGAGTATTTTCTACAAAATCGTGCAATTCGTTACCAAGACTTTGTTTCTTCCAAACTTCACCCAGAATTTCAATCTTTCTCGACTGATACTCTAAAAAATAATTACAATTACTTTTGTTTGGACCCATTCTTTTCATTGTGCCAAAAGGATTTTTGTGAAAAGATTATTTAAAATAATAAATTTGATTAAATTTTACATGAATTTTTTATGGTTCCTTAGTTATCATTTTTTCCGAAAGGATTTTTCTTTGCATTAGAAGTGTCTGCGGTTGATGACCAGGACTTCTGAAACCAACTCTTCAAAATCAGCGGTTTGTGGTTCCTGGAAAACCCGTATCAAAACTTTCTGCTAGAGAGGTTACTACAACCAAAATAAAAATATCAAAAGAGACTGTTTGTACACGGGCAATATTTCACAACAATGTATTGATCAATCCAAATTATTCGTTTATTTCAAAAACACAATAATTGAGAAAAACATAATTAGAAGTGTTCACTAGCGTGGAAGGTTCCGGACGAACTCCCCCGTGTCCCATCTATGCCTAGCAATACGTTACAACGTCCAATTGGCGTCACGGATACATTTCTTCCGGTCCGTGAGTAAGGGTAAATTTTTTACCATCAATTTTTTCATGAAGCGGGGCACAACATTGTGTTATAAATTAATGTTATCAGAATTAATATTTGGCGTACCAAGTCTGTTGAGAAAGAAAATAGAAAATATAAATAGAAAAACCCCGCCATACATTAGACAAAGAAATTTTTTATTATAATACTAAATATTAAAAATACTACTTTAAAATAAAGAAGACGCTATTTAATTTTTCCAGTTTGAAATAATGTAAATTTGTAGATGAGTATAAAAACATCGCGTTAGTAAATAAATAAATATGTCCGTTAATTTTCCTAAATCCCATCCAGTGCCGACGCGACCCATTGAAAGTGTGTGGAAATGGCCCGTGGACTAAGATAAGTGGGGCAGCGCTACGTTACAACTAACACAGAAAACAGGTTTGAAATACGCACGAGATTGAAATAAGGAATTAGTTTCGCCAAAAGATTGTGTAATTGAGTGGGAAACAATTCTCTGGAAGAATATGCTTCTTTTGACACGATAAGTTTTTGCTCTCCTGACCTTGGAAGAGGAAATAAACAAACCTTGAAATCGGTCGTGTTTCAGATTCATAATAAAAACAAAATGTCGGAGAGATTTCTTTCATTGGTAGGGTTATGAGAGGGATGCAGCAGCGTTCCTTGGCGAGGGCAGTTCCCTTGGGGCCTCGTCAAGTAAGAGGCCTCCAAATTGTTCAGCAAATATGATTTAAAATAATAAATTTGATTACAGTATTATCTGAGTACCGATGATGGAGAATCTAACACAGCATGGGGATTTCAATGTTTATTGACACCGTATAAATATGGCGGAAAGTAGCATCTGCATTTGTGGTAACGAGGAAAATACGGTAGATCACGTGCTACATTTCGGGGCAGAACTTGCGTCCTGGTTGCGGAAGCTGGCAGAGTTCGGGCTGTACGGTGACAAAGATTGATGAACATACATAGAGAAGAAGAAGGAACTATACGCCATCTTTCAAGAATATGTAATGCAGATAATGCTTGTGAGAAAAGTATTAACTTCTCAAAACTTAATAGTGGATTGCAACTAACTTCCCCGCAGCAGGGAATAGCGGTAGGTATGCTGAAGAATGTGGAACAAAAGATATGAGGTATCAAAAGAGATAACATTGTTACTGTTTTATTGTAAGAAATGTAATTAGACATGAAGAGAAAGAGTGTACTAAACCCAGGTAGTGACAATCAGCTCGATAAACTGGGAAAGTTTTGAAAAAAAAACGAAAAAAAAAACTATCTGAAACATTTTGAAAATCGTACACTAAATAATAGTTGAGTTTTTAATAAGTAAATTTTAAATTATTTTTAAAAAATTATTATTATTATGAGGTGTAGTGAAGTGGTTTCCAAAGTTCTCCTTCTCCGGTCTCGATTCCATATTTCTAAACTCCTCTCTCGAATCAAATTCCTTAAAACCAGTACCTACAGTCTATTAGTATTCTTAACTTTTCTTATCTGTCTCAAAATTCTCATTACATTGTAACACTGCTTTTTAAAACTGCTTTCGATATAAATGCATGAAACTATGTCAAATGTATTGGTACTCACCCAATTCAGGGAGTCGAAATGGAAATTTGAAATGGCGTAACGTTTTATTTGTTTCCTTTTATTTCAAGAGTTTATCTGGTTATAATCACAACAGTAAAGAACAAAGCCTAACTCCATCGAACAATATTTATATGTTGAACATAAGCAGCGATTAATTTAAATATTGCTCAAAACGCATTCAATTGAAATTATACGTAAAACTAAGACCTTAAAATAAGAATCATCAACACACAAGTGTTTCAAATAACACCAACTAATATCATAATGAATTATTAACGACCTCTCTCAGACTAAAAAATATATATATTTCAATCACTTTTCGTCAATGATGTAATATAATGACATTAATATGATGCATCACCTAGGAGATGACTAACACGTCGTGGTCTTTCTCTCGTAAATTGCCCATGATTTTTTATTAGTACCACTGTTGTTTGTTATACTCTAAAGTTAATGTAAAGTTCACAATAATTTTTTCTAATCATTTCATTATTTTTTTTATAATTTATCAACTCGTCAAGTACTTCCCGAAAGTGAATGTCGCTGATGTGAATAGCTGTTTTTGTGTTTTGTTGGAAGATGATCTGAAATCAGACCCAAAGCTAAAATTTCGTTAGGAGTAGTGTCCAGTCCTCGACAAACATTTATTGAGAGTAATAATAATAATAATAACAAATTTATTGTCGAAAAAGCAGTTAATCACTGCGTATGAACATAAGTATGACATCAAATGTATTTACTCTCTGGAAGGAAACAAGGGACCATCCCGTCAATTCTGATCAAGGACCCTAAGGCAGACGAATTTAAAATTTCAACACACTCCTAACAATAAAAGTAGTTTGATCCGCGTTAAAATATTAACAGAATACCAACAAATTTGTATTTAATGAAACAAAAACAAATTAATTTTATGGTTTTAATTCTTACGTTTAAAATTTGTTGTACTATTCATTTCACGTTGTTAATTTTTTAACAATTGTTCAATTTACAATAATTTAAATATACATATAGAACTATGACAGTGTTTAAAACTATTTAAAAAAGGGAGTTCGGATCCTCTCCAGTTTCGTCTACGAGCAATGAAAGTTGAGCTATTAATTTTTTTCAATACCTATTGAGAAGAATAGGAAAATCGGATTAGAAATGTCTTATTTGTTAACATTTACTTTATCACATCCTGACCCAGGTTTTTCTCCAGTTTTCCGTGGGGTAAAGGCGGATTTTACCTACTGGCTCTCTAGGTTCTTGCCTTGAGGCGGCTGCCCGCTATAAGAATCTATCCATAATTTAGAGTTATTTAAATAGTTACGAATTATAAACAATATATTCCGATTAATCTTTAGTTCGATAATATTACCTACTTGTTACTTTTTTTTTTGTTTTATTGAATACAAACTTGGTATTCTTTTGATATTATAAGATGTAACTAACTTTTATCTTATCTAGGAAGTTTTTGCTGAAATTTCTCAATCCGCCTGTGCCTTAGGGCCCTTGATCGGAATTGATGGGATGATCCCTTGCTTGCTTCCGGAGAGTAAATTAGTTTGCCCTTCACGTAGTCATACGCAGTTTGTAACTGCTTTTTTGACAATAAATTTATTATTATTATCTGGAAAATGTTCACGGAAAACAGAAGTGGACAACCTTTCTCTGATACTCAATAATTAATCTCTACAAACTTCATAAAATCCACTACTTGGATTAACAACTCTCCTTCACATTCTTCACTTTGATTCTTATTGGATCAAATTACTTTCAATACGTGAAATATTTTATTTTTTACTCAGCATATTTGGATAATAGAGACATTGTATGTTGGGTAGCACAAAGCTATGTCCTATATCTTTTACGGCCTATTTTTAATACTTTTTTTTAAAATGTCAATATTTTTTTAATACTCATATTTCAATGCGCAATATACATGTGGTTTTATTGACGAGCCCTAAAGCCCCACAAAAAAAAAATACATGTGGCTTAAGAAAACTGTCCGTCCTTTATGCACCAAAAGAAAGAAAGAAATCGCGTGTGTATAAGCGAAGATGAAAAGAATGTCGGCATAAATGCTTGAACTTCGGGAAACAAGTTATTATAAACCGGTTTCGCGTGGAATGTTCCAGAAGTAAACCACTAATTGTCGTCCTGCCATTAAATTTGCACTAAACCGCCCGAGCTATTAGTATTGCTTCCTGAGAGTCCATTACGCTTTTGGAAAATTCCACTTGCTTATTATTCAATGCTACTGATGTTATTAAAATATACCACTCAAATCCCATGGAACTAAGTTGTGCGAACCGCTGACATAAGAATACATTAATAAGGAGACATACGAGTTCCATTTCATCCCATTAAATTATTCTTAAATAATATTTACACAGACAATTTTTCTTTATAGAGTTAATAATCACTTCCTTGGATATATTTTATTTTGAAGAAGTTCAACAATACCTAAGTTGAAGTATAACAATACCTAAGTTATGAAAAAATAGGTGTACTTAAATCAACTAAGTGGAAAGAATGGCGTTTTCTTAGATCTTCACGTGTCTCTGAAAATAAACAGACGATTATGGTAGAAATTATATTTAATAATAGAAATGAATACTATTAATACGTATGTAACTCTTATATCGTAGTATTAAATATGCATGCGTATAAAATCAACTTCTGCTAATGTACGTATAAAAATTAACACCGTTACCGCTTTGGACAAGTCCAATTTTTACGTTTTGTAATCATGCTTTCATGCTTTGTAATCATTGCTATCAGCAAGACCCTTGGTGAGAGTCTAAGGGAAGGAAGGGAAGAGCTCTATATGAATTTATGCAGAGATAAACAAGAAATGATTTAAACCGAACAGAGAAGTAATGGAAATACTAACAGGACACGGAAATTTTGAAAAGTATTTGCATGTGATAGGGAGAGCTGAAGGAGAAGAAACCGTCTACGGGGATGAAGTGGAAGACAGAGACCATACATTACGGACGTGTACGATTTACGACGATGAACGAAGATATTTAATATGACATATGGTGCGAGGAGGAGTCCCGAAGATGGAAAGCGGCCCAAACTGCCTTTTCTGTAAATCGATCATACTCATGAATTCAGATATTCATTTAAACAAAATGTTACGTCCGTCGTGTTTGGTTTTCACAGCACGCAGTATCCTCAACCAATACAAACACTTCAAGATGAAGTCCCCTGAGAATCGTAAATGCTTCGCTACACGAGAGAAAAATTTGAAAATACAAGCTCAGAAAAGGGAATACAATCTTCCGCATAAAGGAAGAAAACTTTTCAAAATAAATTCAGGAAAAGGAGGGCAAATTCTTATGCATAGAGGTAGACAAACACAATATTAGTTATTAACTGGTTCTTAATTTGTTAACGTTTTAGATTTTAAGTCTTTAGTTTATGTTTTCTATTAATACTTTGCAAAAGTTATATTTGGAATATTTTTCAATAGTTATATTTTAAACGTCTGCCATCCCGCCATAGCTGTGGAATTCCAGTTACAGAAGTTAATCCCAAGGGGGAAAAATTCGGAAAATTGCAAAAGTTAGGAACTTGTCAGTCACGTTCAACGCCAAACAAAATACAACTACTGATTAATGACTCATCAGTTACAAATTGAACTATTAATTATTATTTATAGAAATAGAAAAAATCATTAATTGATTAATTAATACATTCCATACAATTTTATAATACTTTTAAACTCTATTGAATTCTCCCATCATCAGCTTTACAGTATAAAAACTAGATAAGCAGTTTTTTTTAGTATTAAGAGTAAGTATTAAGATTTTATTCAGTATTTTTCTTCCGACTGTCCATTTCCACCCACAAGCGTTTAGGATATGTTTTGGGTTTGTCAAAAGTAGTAAAAAACGAAAACTCATGAAGTTTGATTGTTGAGTTTGCATGTTGAAGAAGCTGCAAAAAGAAACTCAACAAGCATTTAATACTAAAATATTTCCTTTTGAGTATTTAAAACTGAAATTCGTGTTAGACCTCAAAAAATGAAATAACGGAGTAACAATAATTTTGCTTATATGTATAACACATGCACTAGCATCCACTATATTCAACATTTTGCATCCAAAATCTTAAGTTTAAGTATTTCAACAATAATTACACTTACGATCAATTTGCTCGAAATTTTCTTGTCTTGAAATTCATTTCCCTTTCCAGTAGGTTATTGAAATACCTTGTTTGCAATGCAATACAATAATAACAAGGTTCTTTTTATTTTTACATACTTTTTCTTTTACATTAATGTTTCTAGTCCAATATAGTCATCAGTACAATCTTGTTTCTTCCGACTATCGTAATGTCGTTGTATTTCCATAGTATACTGGTCAAACATGTCATATTTCCATCCCAGCCGGGCAGGAAGTAAGCAAATTTAAGTCAATAGACTATTGAAGCCTCCAGTTTCTTTTCTAAATGGAAAGACTTATGAATATCTCTGGAAAAACGCCATTCAAATCACAAGACTTTTAAGCAATACGTCATCCGTATTTGACATTTTCTTCCCATATTTCTCTCTCCGTAGGCCGTTTTTCATAATTCCTTTCCTTAATAAATCTTCTCTTTAATCCAAAACATGACCCGAGTCACTTGTTTAAAAATTATACGCGTATGCAAATGGTTCTCGGCACTTCCCATATCATTGGGTAAACAACCCCCAAAATGGAAAGACAGAAGTTAATTAATTGGGTGTGTAGAAGGTTATCACACGTTACTGTCAGTAAACACAAGTTAAAGGCAAGTTCACTACACTGTAAATTATATTCCTGTCATATATCATACTCATATACCGTTTGCAAAATTATTCATACTTCCAGTTCACAACAAATGGAGCGATAGGAGGTAGGAGTTGGGTGGCAGGCTATAGTTAGTAGGTGGGCCGCTTACCTGGGTTTACCAACAACTTGAACCAAGTGGAGGGGTTAGTAGAAGTTGTTAGTAATAGTTAATAGTTATTGATACTAGCAGGAGGTGGACAGAGAAAGGTGGGTTCGCTTTTCAGTAGTCACAGCTATATGAACTGGGGCATTCATGCAAAAAGCTACAAATTTTTCTGGCCCCACCGAAAACAATATCTGGACACTTGTTACTTTTCCTATCACACTTACGTCAAGAAAAACTATTACAATTAACGTTCCACAAACAATTGTCTTTCCTTTGATTTATTTCATTAATTAAATCATACTTAGTGAAATTACGTAGAAAATGTCATGTTGATGAAAATTGTCAATATTTTTACACCCCCCCTCCCCACACACACACACACTTTTGATTCCCAATCGCTGCTACTGCGGACATCCTACTGCAGAGACCGCGTAGCCTACTTATATTTACGTCTATGGGTGAGCGATCCATCAAGCTTTTCTGAAAGATATTCCATAATTATGATGATAACCTTTTAAACGTATCGCGCTGTTACAATGTCGTTTTGGTTACCGAGGGAATGAACTATCACATCAACATTTTCGCGTAAATAACATGAAATTTGTCCTGGCACGAAAGATTACTAACGAACAAAAATTTTACTTAACAACGCCAGTTTTTAACTTAAAGGATTGTGGGAAACCAGGAAGTCTATCATTCGTTAACGTGTTCAGTACTCTATAACAATCTACGTGTATACAGAAAGTAATAAAACTTCATATGGCCACAAGAAGCACATTAAGTAACTTCACCTTGAGATCAAATCAAGGGTTATTCCATCAGTTTCAAACAAAATGCTCCAGGAAATCATGATGCAGATCAACATGCACAAACATGCGAAATCGACACATTGATAGTTACTACAAAGAAACTGCTCTGTAGGGCATGGCCATTAATTTGAGTCACAAGCTGGGGCGGATTTAGAAGGGAATGTTCGCACCCCCCCCCTCCAAATGAGTCAACAATTAAAAATATTCTTTCATTTTGTAAAACAAAATAGAATTATTATTGCCACGTAGACCTTTTGGGAAGTAAGATATATTCTTACAGATTCGTAAAATACCTTAAAATTGCATAGTTTTATACCAAATTTTACATGCCCCCAGATCCCACCCACCAAAAAGTAATCCTAAATCTGCTACTGATCTCAAATAACATGGTCATATCTCCAGTTAACTATTTCGTTATGTTCAGTTTCGTAATGTAAAACACTTTAGAAAGCGTCTTTTAGAACAGAAGTCGGTAACCGGTGGTCCGCGGTCTCTGATGGTTCGTGAGAAAATTTTGGTGGTCCACAGAAAAATGTGGGCATAATTGCAATTTTTGATCGAAGAAAGTAGTTTCCTACGGCTTAATTATTAGATTGTGAATCACATTGTTTTCACTTCCTTCAAAGATCGTCATATTAAGTAGTCTGTTAAAGTTTCGACAATCATACTGGATAAACAGGAAGCAAAGAGAGAAAATAACATTTCTTTGATGTAATTGATGGTCAATCAAGTGTTGAACAAGATTCATATCTTGAATTTTGTAAATCAATTGAATACGTATTTTTTTTATTAAAGAAGTATTTACCATTCCCTAAATTATCATCTTGATTACGATATGATCAATATTTCATCTTGAAATTACGAATTTCGTGGTCCTTGAGGAAGTTGCTGAACGCTGCTTTAGGAGACCCTTTTTCAGGTAGGCCTATGTGCAGTGATATCCCAAATTCCCAACAACCTCATCTCTAAAGGTAGGTGATGTAATATGTTTATTTCTCTTCCCTCTGGAAACAAATAGTTTTTTATTTCGTGCCTACAAATATTGGATTTAATTAATTAAAACAAAACTGTTGTAAATTATTTAGTACAGAATAATTCTTAATCACTCAAATTTAATCGCATCTATTACACGTCCCCAGAGCAATGTGCTTGCGATCAAATACGTCTTCTGTTATATTGTCGAATTATTCTAAGAAAAAAAAATTTTTTTTGAACCCAATATGTTCTAAGAGAATCATGGCTACGTCAGATATGACAAAAAAGATGTTCTAGATTATTGTAGAAAACAATTAAGTAATTTGTTAAATCAACACTGTTTTTGGAGAAATAAAAAATAATTTTGGATACTTTAACAATCGGATCGCTAATTTCCTTTCCACTTTAAGGAAACTGTGAACAAAGGTTCTCTCAACAAGAACCTGTCGTAGATATATGATCATAGCTGAACTAAGATCAAAGTTTGTGCATTACATAGTCATATTTTTGGTCATATATCTTTAAGCATAGATATATGACAGTAATATGACCATCTAATACCGGCATAAGAACCGGTTCTCGCGAACCGGTTGGACTTCATCACTGCCTTTACGACAAAAATGCGATGAGACTAGTGATATGACCGACGTCCATTAGAAAATAAACCAGATCGTTGGTCTAATGTAGGGGGCACTAACTCGGGTGACAAATCGTTAGTTCCCAGATCGCCAGATCCAAGTAGGTAGCGCCACGGTGGCCTGCGCAGTAGAGTTGAAAATGAGTTCGCGCTGAGCATCGACGGTAGGTCTAATGTCAGCTGTTGGAGCATGTTGGAGGCGGTATGGAGGCGGCGTGAAGGCGGAAGATAGATATTCGTGTCGTGTTCGTGCCTTAATCCTAGTTTGTGTTTATTTATGTGTATCTGTGTTCATAAATATCATACTTCGGGAAAAAATGCCAAGCCAGAAAGCTAGTAGTGGTTGCCCAAAAAATTACCTTGCCGATTCTTTATTTAAGTTATTAACACTTCTTTCACTATTTTCATGTTTATTATAATTGTCATGGAAATTTTGCAATTATTATTTATTTCAATTGCAGAAAACTCCAATGCTGATGTCAAGAAGTACATAGTTCGTCCGGAGCAATTTCCAAAGGAAATGAATGTTAGACATGATTTAAAGGAATTTGCTATAGCAACTTAATTAACCTTCTCAGGATAATATGAGAAGAAATGGGATCAAGTTTGGATTTCTAAGTATTCTCGAAGAACTAGTTCACGGAACAATTTCCTGAACAACGGCATTTATGGAAAGTACCGTATTTAGAACAAACATTGGTGTTGAAATAGCGATAGAGAAGCAATATTGTGTGTTTGATATTGAGATGTAAATTATCCTTGTTTCCATAAATTTTTTGTTACTTTTAAAAGTATTATTTTTTCTGTGCTCAATCTAGACACAGTTGTGCAAGTTACCTTAGTATTTATAGTTCTTTTGCTATTGAAATATTTTTTTACTCTGCTCCATATTGACATATTTATTTTTCAATTATTGACATCTGATACAGCTGTGTACGTGCCCTTTGTATCAGTTACTTCATTAATTGAAATAGTTATATTACGTATCTGTACAGTCATCCCAGGGAAATATCAGAGTATAAAAATTTAAAAAACCTTAAATCATACACAATTTTTTTTTTTGGGGGGGGATTTCGTTTATCATAAACTGTATTTCGCTAAACAATTCTGAAATATTTTTTTTATTTAACATTGCAAAATAACACCGAGAAATAATTTCTGAAAATCAACATTCTGGGTTACATTTTCTGAATGAAAAATTAAACATGTATATGCCCCAGAAATTATTCTGATTTTTTTAAGATTTGTTTACCTCAGACATAATAACAAAAGTGTTAAATAAAACAATCTTAATTAGGTTTCAGTCATTGATTTTTTTTCTTTTACATTTAACCTCATCCCTATCATTTTTAAATGTTCTCAATATAGACTCTGGTGTGTATATCATCTCTTTATCCACAATTATTTGTAATAGTTTCATTTCTTTTTTTACTCTATTTAGAGTTATGTTTTATGTGTATACACAAATGGTTCATTTTCCAATTTGTAATCAGTCTAGGCAGAGTAGTTTGCATTATCTCTGTATTCATAAGTAGGTTTAATTTGTAAAGGAACTATTTCTTAAATATTCTCAATATAACCATATTATCTATGTATCCACAATTATTTGTAATATTTTAGTTAGCCCACAATGTAGCCTTCCGTTGTCCTTGAGCGTCAAGAATCTTCCGGGAGTCAGAGCAATGACGTCACGACAGCGGAAGGTGGAACGGGAGAGGAGACGAGGACTTGTCAAGGACGTGCGGGCAATGGAGAGCACTCATCAAAAATACGATGGATCCCGTAAGGGGTTGTACACACGATATGCCACGTGACGTTCGAACTTATAAAGACCGTATTCTAGCATCTAAAAGTAGTCGACATGACTAGAAATTTTTTCTAAAAAAAAACTAGATAAAACTGGAAGGTAGATATTATTGGTTACAATAATTACGTTCAAAATTTTATATTATTTGAACTATTCCATGTCTAAATCTTAGAAAATATTTTAATAATTACTTTACTCCATCAACTGCACAGAACATCGTATCAACATTTAAAAATTATTTCGGGGTATTAAGCCGCGTCGCCATTTTGCAAAAACGCAACATTTTGTTAGCATTAGCAGTCAACATCTTCAGGAGCTGCTACGAACTTACAGTGTCTACAAAATTACTGGGCGACTTAAAACCCCGAGACAACTTTTAAATGTCGATCAGTTTATCCGTGAAAGCTTTGCATCACTGTTAGAACATCGTATATTCTCTATATTTCGTTGACAGTAATGGAAAATGAATGTGAACATACCTGAGTAATGAACACTTGCTAAATAGCAATATTGGAATTGGACTACCGCTGGAGCGAGCTCTTTCTATTGGGGGTTTGTTGTGATAGGTTCAGAAGCATATAAAGCGTCCGACTTCCCTGTGCTTTCGTTTGAAGTGACGTGAACTCAAAATGCTCAGCAGTGTGCTTGACGGAAGCATTTCGTTTAATAAATAAACCACTGCCGAGCAGTCCCGACTCAAGGGTAGTTTTAGGATGGAGCGATATCCAACTATGGTGTCCCCCACCCCCTTGCGTGCCCTTAATACATTAAGTGAGAAACCACCTGTGTGCGAGAGCAAAGAAGAAATCGATAACATCTAAGGTCGTACTAGCGTATATAGAATTAAATCACTAAAATATCTTAAATCGGCATAAATAAACAGGGAAACATGTACTCTTTGTGATTTCTATTTCGAAAACATACCCCCTCCGGCCATTTAAATGAAATAATTGCAATTATAATTGATATTGAAATACATTGCGTCTTTCGGAGAAAACAATTATTTACAAAATAAGACTGACTTTTAAATCACGAAAGTGATGGAAGTTTACTTTGATTTGTTGTAAAATTTCCGTAGTCTTTTTTACATCACTTTTATCACGGAAAAAGATATTTCACTTTTTCCGAGTTGAGATGAATAAATCACGAAACCGTTGTGTTCGACCGCCATGTTTTTACTTTATGCTCTTGTGCTTTTCAAACGAGTCAAATGAGTTCCTTAATATTGTTTATACTATAATATTAACTGATAGATAAACATTAAATCTTTTTCTTTTCATCATTATTATTCATATTGTTGTGTTTTATAACAATTACGATAAAAAATAAAGAAAGCTATTATACATGTCCGTGATTTGACTCACTTGGAGCGTTTGTCCCGCCTTAAATCTCTGTCGAGTACAGGGATTGAATGGCACCGCGCTGCTCACAGTTCCTACAGGAAGAATTGATGTAGAATGACAAACAATTACGCAGATATCAAGGTTCATTTATTTATCACAAGAATTACTTTTATAAAGTGATCAATCACTAGCCATAACCACTTTTATCACGCCAATCTTATTTACTAACTACTAAATCGAAGTCTTGTCAACATTCTTTGGTGAGATCCACAGGCATATTTAATCATCTTTGGTATTGTTTACTAGTTAATGTAACAAAATGTATACAAACAACCAGAATCGTTTGTCATGGATTTTCATTAAGCTTTCAGTTTTAACGCAACGTGTCCATATATCAATATTATGATACTTGTCTATGCATTAGTTTTGTTCACACAGCTAATAAACTGCAGTTATAACAATACACGTGATAATGAATAAAAAATATTACTGTCGTTGGTTCTTTTTCTGATTCAGGTGATTCTTAAAAAATTTTCAAGATTTTTAGATACCCTCTAACTATTACTTTTATTTTTACTCGTAGTGCCCCTCATCCCAAAGGAAAGATTGGCCATCTACAAAATCTCAAATCTAGAAAAAGGAGACCGAAAATCCCGGATTCTGCAGCTAAAACTCGGGCATAACTACATAAAATGATTTCTATCTTTTGTAGAAATAAAATAGGTGTAACATTTGACGCAAAATTAATTGAATAATAAATAAAGACGTGAGCGTTATAATAATAAAGAAATAGGAGACGGACGCGTATGCGAATTTCGAAGGATCGTGACGGTTCGCTTTCGTCCGACGTTTTATTTTTGAAACCCGAATGGTTGAGAAAACCTCTCCCGAACTCTACCAACACGTCCTTCAAACTAGGATAAATCCGGGGGAACCTTAGTCCTGTACCAACACTATCACAATTTAAGTTTTCAACAGAAATAGAGTCGCGTATTCCTGTACTTGATTATATGTAAATCCTAGAACGGTAACGTGTTTATGACGTAATTTTAAGGTCTGACGTAACAGTACCTTAAACGATAGCACGACTCTCGCTCCTATAGATTGATCGGGGGATCTTTTCTCGTATTTGACCAGCGGTTGATGCAGTGGGTCTAAAATAACAAGACACTACAGGTAAAATGCTCTTTACTGCTTTCTTATCTCTGAAGAGAGTTAATTTTCACAGTTATTTAGAAACCATTTTTACGTCGGAAAAATATTTTCTTGATTTCAATATTTAATGTACAAATTGTCCAGTGACCGATTTCTTCTTCAAAACTATTACCAATGTTAAATATTTTACAACGAATTATTGGCAACAAAGTTTCGCAGAAATTTTGCGACCACTAATTTGGTTAACTAATGTCATGAAGTGTGGAATGTATTTTATACTTCCCAACGTGCAAAAGCATTGGTTCTCTTTCTCCACTGTTTCATTGACCTCGGTCCACGGCTGGTTCAAGCGTTAGGGGGAGGGGGAGGGGGAACCGAAGGTAAACAAGGAAGCACCGATGCTTTGGCGGTGAAACAACAGACGATATGGGAGTACAGTTTACACTCGTTCACCTTGATAGGCGCAATGTCTCCTTTTACTTTGAACCCAAAGCGGAACTTGAAGGCAGCTGATGGTCAGGAGATTATATAGGGTCATTAATGGCACCAGTAGCATACCTAAGCGAGGGTGCAGGGGGCGGTCCACCTCGGGTCTCATCATGTAAGGGTCTCCCAGTATAATTTAAACTCGTAAATTTGAACATAAATGTTATCAGAAATTTTTTTAAACCCCTGGAATAAATAGAAGTTGACCTTATCTATATAAATAAAAATAAAAATATGTTCTTTGGTAAGCGCATCACTTGAGAATTGCTGGACCGATATGGTTAATTGTTTTTAAATGTTCGTAATAGTCAGAATAAGGTTTTTAGGGAAAGAAAAATAGGAAAAGAGAGGAAAAATAAAAAAATTAGGGAAAAATTGAAAATGCTTTTTTCTAGGGGATGACACAGGAAACCAATCGATACTAAACTATTTCTTTGTTTTGATTGTTTACTTGAACATCGAGAAAATAAATCATTTGGTTGACATGAAATTTTGACTTAATTCAATTGTGACTTAAATTCTGGAACAAAACCGCAAGATTCCAAATCGATCATATTCCAGGCATATCACACATGTCCAGCGTTTCAGCGGTGTACTGCCAATAGAATTCATCTCTCATGAAAAAAGTCCCATTGGCGTACTTCTGAATGTACTCCTCCTCAAATTGAATATTCATGGCCACAATCGTTAATAGATACAATGATCACTCAGAAAACGTTTTCTCATTTTTACTTTGTTTACACATTTAAAATAACTTTCCACAAATTCGCAAAACGATCACAAACAAATTTGTTGAAATTTGGACAGGACAACGTCTGTCGGGTCAGCTAGATAATAAATAAAACTCAAATTTAAATTTCTTTTTCATTCATCAGAGCCTTGGATGTGTACTTTTGGGCATACGTTTGTGTATGGGGGTTCATAAGCTTTAGAGTGTGGGATCTCCGAAAACACACATACCCCGGATCTCGTGTTGTGTAGGTATGCCACTGAAGGGCTCTGTGCATCAAATGGGAGTATGTCCACTGCAGTCCGTCTGCGCCAATGACCTTGAGTGTTAGTGGTCTTTGGGCGAAAGTGTTAGCGGGGGTACTTTTCTAGAGATATCGCATATACTATCGAAATAAGAATAACAGACATAGAAAGTGGTCCACATGAAATTTCGACGTACGAAATTAAGCTTATTTTTTCCTGAATTTACCGATACGAGGAGAAAAGACACGGACACATTCCACCTCAATGGAAATTGCGGATAGAATTCGTGCTCAGAAGCCAGAGAAACCAACTAACGAGGATTGGCACGATTTCTTAAAGTCTTTTTCGAAAAATTTCCAAGTAGTGTCACTAGCTTTGTCAGGTGCATTCACACTTTCCTAGTTCGTATAATATAATTTCAAAATCTTCCGTCTGTGTTGTGCAACTCGCCGAACACACCTTTCTTGGCGCCTCGCTTCAAATCGGTGTTATTGGTTTTTCGTCTCTATTTTAACTGTTCTTTCTCGCATATATTCCTACATAAGTCCAACATATTCTCTAACGAATCTGGGTTGTTAGATAACCCCCCGTCGCTAATAAGAAAAAAATTTAAATTTTGCTTACATCCCTCAAAATATACAATTTTCTTTTTTACAAAATCCCCACACAAACTGTTAATAGTAGACGGTTCTTTGATTAACCATAATTATTCTCAAAAAAAATAAAAATTTACAACGTGTCCACGTATCTGGATTATACACATAACTACATTATTACACTCGACCTATTATTTACACCTCAATTTCTTATCCTTTTTAGACATTAGAATTCTATTTGCATTCTATTACACCTCTCTTTCAAATACTGCCCCCCCATCTCAAAAAAACAAAACTATAATCGACACTGTCCGTTCTATTTCCCTCTTACTTCCACTTGGTCTTATTTTTTCTATCATTTCAGTCGGGTTATCACTCTATCCTCCTCTCCAATCACGCAACGTTTTCTGCCGTATTCGCATACATTCGGTCCCAATTTAATTTTATTCCAATAGTGTCTTTTCCTCTTCCCCTTTTTCTTCCATCGTCGCTACTGTATGGTGTTATGGCTCTATTTAATCGGAATGATTATACTTTCTCACCTAATTGAATTAAATCCTCTCCTTTCTCTAATAAAAAAAATGTTGACACCATTTACTCGACATCGTTTTGATTTACGTTCCTCTGAATTTGACTCTCGGACGTCCCATCGTGTTTTCTCAATTCACTTTTTTCCTAATTTCCTTTTGCACACTTATTTCGTCGAATCGTACACTTAACCTCTTTCCGTATTTCGCACCTATTATTTCCCCTTTCGCATACCTGAGTTGGCAATCGGACGGCATATCTCCTCGTCTGCGATGGCAAAACTCATCAACATTTCTCCACATACTCATTATAATCCCCTAAAATTCGTAATAATTACATGCACGATATATTTCTCTCAACAAAAAAACTTTCGGAATGTCCGTTTCATAATTCACACAACATTTCCTCCTTATTTCATTCTCATCATAACTTAATCCACTTTAATTCGAGTGATATCTTTATTCGATTTTCTTTGATCTTAATTGTGCCAACCTTTAAATATTTATTTTTCAACTTCGACGATAATTACGTTGTCGTACATCCCAATGAAAAATCCACAATACTTCTTGGTCGATTTTTAAAACACTATTTTCCACTAAATCCGTTTCTACTCATTCTTTACTACGACTCCTTTTTTATTTTTCTGTTCTAAGTTATTTCACCGTTGTTTCTTTGAGTTCCCGATCTTCTTTGACACTCGTTTCCCTACCTTTCTCTCCGGACTTCGTCGATTGTATCCTCGAATATAACAAAACAAAATAAAAACTAACTATTTTCTGTGACAAATTAATTAATAACTTCCTTAATCCGCATATAAAATTTAAAAACATCCCCTTTTTATTGCCACGTTTTCCTCGTAACATATTTTTGCTGTCAATAACATCTAGTCCTACCAATATTTAATTGCTTACTGATCTGACACCTACTACTTTCTTTGAAGAAAAAAAATGATTCTCTCCTTCTTACCAATTTCATCTCTAATCTACGCTCTGTCCTCCACTCGGAACATTTTATTTGCCAATATTATCTAATATCCACACACCTCGCCAACTATATACAATTCTTTCTCTTACTAAAATACTTTATTTCTCATCCACGCCATATCCTACTTGGAATGAAATTTGCGCCAATAATACTACACGCATTCTCACTACCACATATCGAAAAACAAATTCGTCTTACAACGTCATCACAATACTCTCTCTCAACCAGGCCAAGTCCCCCTTGAAACATATTTTGGCGCTAATAATATCTAATCACCAAAATGTCACATCACAAAATACTCCTTCTAAATATAATACATCTCATGTCACAAAATATATCACCTAATAAAAAAATACAGTTTATCTCATAATACATCTCATTCTCAAAAAATACAATTCAAAAAATATCCTACTCTCCCTACAACTCCTCCCTAACTTCCAAAAAACACACTCCTCATTCTCCCTCCTTCGTGCCATGTCCCACTCGGAACATGTTTGGATGCCCCCTCCAACGCATCCAAAAGTACGTCCCACCCGCATTTGGGCGTTCCTGCACATTTCTAGTTAAAATCCATGGTGCACTGATCTTTAACAGGACGCAGATTGTAAAAATTAAATGTGCCAATAATCCTTCTTGTCTCATTTCTCAATTCTGCCACGTTCTCTGTAATTATTCTCGTCACGGTATAGGGTCCTTCATATAGTGGAAAAAACTTGTATATTAATTTAGTTTTGGGATCAGACACGTGGGGTACCCGTAATAAAACCTTTTGTCCTTGTAAAAATCAGTATCCTTTCACCTTTGAATACTCTTTTCTTTTCTTCCCAGCCACTATTAAATTTCGACGGATTGTCTCGTCGTTAATTATTACAGGATCGCCAATCGCTTCGTGCCTATCTAGACTCGCCAACACGTGGGGAGACTTCCTATGAAAATGGGTTTCGTAGGCACTACTCTTCAAGCTTTCGTGGGGCACGTTATTCAGCCAGTTGTTTAACATGGGAATGAGTTCACTCCAAGTCTCATGCTTTTTTCCACAATACACACGAAATAACCGCCCTATCTCACGCATGATTCTTTCCGCCGGATTACTTTGTGGGTGTCTAATCGATGAATAAATTGGCGTTATACCTTCTGATAATAGCGACTGTCGCCAGTTCTCGCCGGTGAATTGAGTCCCATGATCTGACAATATTCTCCTATACCCCCCGTTTATCTGAAAAAATTCGAATACCTTTTTTAGGCATTCCCGTGCATTGGACTTCCTCACAGCCGCCACCCTAACCAGTTTACTAAATACGTCAATCATCACCACCACATATTTATACCCCTCTTTTGTTGTCGGCAACGGTCCATATAAGTCAATTGAAAGCAAATCATTTTTCCATTGGGAATGATCTCGCGGTATTGGCCTTAATAATTGCGGTTTGGGAATTTAGTCTTCATACAAATCAAACAATTTGACAATATCTTGCGAATAACCCGCCTCATATTACGCCAGTAGCATACCTCCATCAGTACGTAAATAATTTTCTTCGGGCCGTAATGAGCAAGTGTCGTATGTGTGTACCACACGATGTCATTGACGATACACGTCGGAATCCATACGCGAAATATTTCCGGGTCGACATTTACCCTAAATAACACGACATTATCATACAATTTAAATTTATTTTATCGGCCCTATGCGTGGGTCGTCGTCTTGCAATATCGATATGTTGTCCCAATTTAGGTTGGGTTCGTCAGTAATTCCCAATTGAATTGCCGCCATTTTGAGATCCTGTTTCCGATTGGTTTCCCCGTCAATGATATTCCTACTAACGTAGTCTGGTAAAAAATTTGCTTTCCCAGGACAAAATTCCAAAACAAAATTGAACTTCTGGAGCCACATAACCCACCTAAGTACCCTATCGTTATTAATATGGCATTTGGCTAAGAATGTCAACGCCTTGTGGTCCGTTCTGATGATAAATTCGCGTCCCAAAAGATAACGCTGTAATTTTGATAACCCCCACACGATGGCATTTGCTTCCTTTTCTGTAGTACTATACTGTAATTCTGGTCCCTTCAATGCTCTACTCGCTATTGTAATAATCCTTTCTTGACCTTCTATTATTTGTGTTAATACTCCTGCATTGGCCAAATCGCTACTGTCAACTTGTAATGAAATCTTCTCGCGATAATCCGGATGCGCGATGCAGTGAGTCTGATGGAACATCGCTTTGATGTCGTTGAATACTTGCTCCTCACTCCCCTTCCATTCCCATTCCTGGTTATTGCGCAACAATTTCAATAAGGGAGCCCATACTATGGCGTATCTCGGACAAAATCGTGCATAATAGTTGCATAGTCCCAAAAATGATTTCAGTTCTTTCTTACTGCGCGGAGCTCTGATTTTATCAATCTCCCGAATTGTTTCATCTCTAATTTTAATCCCTTCTCGAGAAACTTTGTATCCCAAAAATTCAGTTTCCTTAACACCAAAACTTGACTTATCTAAATTTAAATAGATGTTATTATTTCTTAAAGCTCCTAAAAATTTATCTAACTTTACTAAGTGTTCTTCCCATGACCGTGAAAATAATACATCATCCACAAACATAACTACATCGTCCCTCAACTCGCTCTTTAACTTTGAATTTAAACAATGGATCAAACCGCTACCCGAATTCTTCAAACCAAATGGAACCCTCTGAAATACATATGACACCCCTTCAAATAAGAAACCTGTAAATTTTCTGTCCTCCGGGTGGATTGCCATTTGCCAATAAGCAGCAGCTAAGTCCGTATTCGAAAACCATTCCGCTGCGCCGAATCTCTCTAGTATTTCTTCGATTTGAGGCTGTTCGCTATACGGTATGGTGACATCGTTTCGAGCATCCAAGCATATACGTAATTTTCCATTCTTTTTTTCACGACTACTAATGGACTGCAATATGGTGTACTCATTCGCCTAATTATTCCCTTTTCCTCCGAAATTAATTCCGTGACTTCGTTCCTGTATGCTTCCGGGATTGGATAATTACGTTGTTTGAACGGAGTATAATCATTCAACTGAATCCTAAAATAATATCCGTGGATTGGTGCTGTCCCCCCTTCGAAAACTTTTTAATGACGCAACAATATTTCACACATTTGCTCTCTTTGGGCCATATTCAACAAAGGGTTTTCTCTTATCTGTTCATTTATTTGACTTTCTAAATTTTCATTTCTCAAATAATTTATCCCTGCAATTTCATCCATTTCCTTCACATCCCAATAATTATCTTCTATAAAACTAACTCTGGTCTTTAATTCAATAACACGATCTCGATAATTAATTACCCTGAAAAATTTGCACATGAAATCGTGACCTAAAATTAAATCACGTAACAGATTTTTAACCACCATTGCAACGACTTCGTAATTGACCTGTCTCTTATNCTTGGTAATGGGTCCCGATATTTTTTTGTTTGCTCCGATGATATATGCACGATTTATTGGGAGCATCGGCAGCCTTTCGATTTCATTCCACTTATTGAATAAAGTTTCCGAGATTGCAAAAATTTCAGAACCGGTGTCTAATAATGCTTTAATTCTATCCCCCTGGAATTCGACAAAAATTGAAGGACACTGCCTGGCAAACTCGTCCCTGGTTCTTTTCCAGAGCGCCGTTTCGTTATCGAGGTACGTGATAGTCTCAATCTGGACGCTCCTGGTTGCTACGCTTACGTCCGTCCCGCCGTCCCTTCTCGTGACGAACTCGGTCCGTTTCCCGGCCCCGTGGTACTAGTCGCTGGTTCCCGCGTAACCACCGTCGTCTCTCGTTGTTCACGTTCCATAATGTTACGCAACGCGCGTCCGATTTCCTCCGGTTCTTTTCTACGATANTTTTTCCTCGGGTTCTTCTCTACGATACGGTCTTCGATCTGCTGGTGGCAAATTTCGCGAAGTCCTAACTGGCCCCCTCCAACTATTACTTGGCGATCCTCGATAATTATTCCTGTTTACGAAATTAATAGAACTAACTTGTTTCGCTTGCCTTGGTATTCTTGGCATATTTGAAAACGTCGCATCGTATTCCCCTAGTAAACTCTGGAATCGATCGCTACACGTGGGTCCAGCGCTTTTAAGTGCGTGAAGTTTAGAAGGAGTAGGGGTTAGCGCCAAGGAGGGAACAACACGCCATGAATCTGTCTCATTTTGTTCGGGGTTTCTTGGAGAAGACGGTTGACTTGCTTAATTCGTACGAGTGATCTTTATCACGTGGACCATCAGCGGGTAGAATCACGTTGTAATCGCACGCCGATTTATTGAACGAGAACGAGCCAATCTGAATTTATAGTAAAATATCAGAACCATTGATTTTTAAATTCAGTAATTTTTATTAGGCGTGAAGACGTATGTTATGGACATATCATTTTATGATATTTTATCGCAATCGAGGTTATAAAGGGAACGGCCGGATACAACGCAAGTTAAATGCGTGATAATATTTGATCAAGGGCTCCAAGTGCTGCCAGCAACGTATTGTAAAAGTTGTCTTACGAATCCGGAAACATTTTGCACGCCGGCGGTTGAGAAAATCTTTCGCAAAAGCCGATCGAAACGAGGGAGCACGAGGACGAAAATCGTGGTAAAAGCAGGCGTGAGTCAAGGTCATTGGATGGGCGCTGAAGCAGCTGTGCAGCCTGCGTTGATGAAAAAGAGGTGTTTCGAGCCGTGGTGGTTGAACACGATTTCGAAGATAATACGCTGGTTGTGAGTATACGTCTCTGTGAGACGGACATTATACGAAGTGATTTCGTTGATTAGGGACTCATATTTAATTTTGTAATTCGATGTTAACTAGTATCTTGCGAAAGAGAACGTTGCATTGGAGTTGAATTTATCGCATTCACTGTAAAAATTGGGGTTAGTTTTAAGAAGAAAGAAGAGAAGAAAAGACGTTTGAAAAAAGAACCGTTAATTGAATATCAGAAGGGAAGACGTAATTATTGCTCATTTCGTGCTTGCTTTGATATTGTTTTTCCAAAATTGATTGTATAAATTTTAACTGTAAATGCGCGAATCAAGAGAATGAGCTCAATGTAACATTGCGCAATCAGTTGCGAGGGATTTATATTTGTATTTTGGTACTGTGGGGGAAAAGAATTGTGTATTTATTGTAAATGTTATATGTATTGTGTATACCTTACTATTGTCAGAATAAATTGTGGTAATCGCATCAGAAGTACCGAATCCTTATTTTATAGTTATCTTAATGCATCAGAAGGGTGCATTAGAATATAACACCAAGATTTTGGTTTAGTAATTGTCGTAAGACAAGATTTGACGCAATGGTCTCTGTAAAAAAGAAATTCCTCTTCCTCATGCATATTTTTCCTTTATAAATGCTTTAAAGGAAACAACTAAGTGTAAAATGAGAAAAACAAGAAGAGAGAGGCTCAGAAGTGCATCAGAATCTTGCTACAATGGGAAATACGTCGACTAGAAATATCTATATATTTATCTATAGTAGCTGTCAACGGCGGATCTATGGACCTGAACTCCTAACAGATAGAATTGAAGTTGACAAATTGCATTCTTTGTACAAGTGATACCAGACTAGTAAATGTTATTAGTTAAATTGTTATTATTATTAGTTATAAAATTGTAATTGTTATTAGTAATATAATCGTTATTGTTATTAAAAATACAGGATTAATAAAATTAATAATACCAGATTCATAACTTCAATGAGTAATTGATATTGTTATTAATAATACCAGATTGTTGATTATTTATTTGATACATATTATTTAAAGATAATATTTATTAAATTTGTGTTGTAAAACCATAATTTTAAAACAAAAATGCTCCCCGGTTAGCCCGTCCCCTTGATTACGGTCTAGACCCGCCACTCCTAGTTGTATTCTTTGACCGATGCATAATTACTGTGTTTCATTTTGGCTCAAATTATTACAATTTCATTTATTTTGCTTCTCCTGCATTTTCTTACATTTTCTAAGGTTGTTCTACCGGATGAGGAATAGTACAGATAAATTACACAATAATACTTCGATCATCTGTGAATAATTTCTTGGACAATGTGTTAATTTCAGTTTCATTGAAGGCCCTTTGGACATTATCTGTCGCCCTAAAGACGAAACGTAGTGAGAGCCAATACTCCTATTGTAATGTTTATACTGATGGATGAATTCCAAAAAAAATCAATTAAAATGACAATAATTAACCAGCTTTCAAAAAGTTAGATTTCAACTTGCTCACGTTACATGACGATTAAAACAAAATGCTAAGGCCGGTATTACACGGTCATATTTTCATGTCATATCTATGATCAAAAATATGACCGCGTAACGCACAAGTTTTGATCATAGTTTGACTGTGATCTATATCTATAACATAGGTTCTCGTTGAGAGAAACTTTGATCATAGATATGACCGAGTAATACCGGCCTTAGAAAAATAATTAGGGATTATCTACTGGTTTTTGTACTTTGATAAAAGCTTTTCCATGAAAACAGAACTCTTGAGTGGATAACCTTTTCAAACCCAAATATTGATATCCAACTTAGATTCCAGTTGGAGACCTTCACAAACAGCCAGTTACGCCCCGATTGACCATTATGACTTGCAAATACAAACTGTTGATTGGATGTCGTTCCATTTATCTGCTATGGTTCTATTGGCACCCCAACCACTTGTCTCTGACCTTACTGGACAACAGTGAAGACACGCAATTGCATTAGACCTTCTTGGACATAACTTACAGCTTCCTGAAATACGAAAGAGCCAAGCAATAGAATTCTTCCTCGCAATACAATTTACTTGGTGTCCTTATTGTCCTAATTGGTCACAGGACCAATTGTATATTTTTACATAAATAATAATAATAATAATAATAATAATAAATGCCATGTTTGATTCATCAGTCAAAGCACTTGAAAGTCTAATTGCATTTGTTGTTCTTATTCTAATTGTTTTATTAAGTATTCCCGTTAATTATAATGCCGAGAACCTTCATGTAGTTTATATTTATAGGTAAATAGTAAAATAATAATTTCGTTTGTCAACTCGCTTTAAAATCCGTTTGAAATCTCGTCAAAATGTCGTTTGAGGGTTTCTCTCTGGGACAGCAAAAATTTTATTTAGGATGACCCACGTACGTAGAATTTAAAAATGATTTAAATGTAACGCGATGAAACGCAATTACATTGTATGCGTTTCACCAAGCAGCAAAACTAATCGTGGATTATGTTAATCAATGTTTCTTAAGAATTCTCTGAGTTGGTAATAGTTTTGCAGTGCATTATAGGTAACTTGAAGACAAATGACGGGCGAAAAAAGAATCTTGTTCACCAGCGCCATCAAAGGGCACCAGACACAGCAGCGAGCCTCCCTCGTGCCACTGAACATAACCTATAAATCGAGCCACGAGCAAACAAACAAAATGGACGCCATATTTCTTGCAGTACTGAAGAAAATCGCGATTTGAGCTGGTAAATCGCGATTTTCTAGTAAATTGAAGTTGATGGAACACGCATTTCGATTATCACGATTTACTGCTGAGAAAATCTCGTTTAAGACTTTAAACGCACTTTGTGAAATTGGACCTTAGTAAGTGTTACGGCACACCGCAAGCCCAGATGCGATGTGGGTATTTTTTGGGTAGAAGCGGGATTCAACCATAAACCACAACCTTTATGGTAGAGTTCGCTGTCACCAGCTTGGTTTCCCCAAGCAATCAAACACACGTGTAATAACAATAAAATATTCCTTTAATACAAGTCAAATTGAAATCTGCGTATTTACAAATTTGAACGAACTCTCAAATCATAAATACTAGTTTGAATTTGTTATTACAGAGTTATTGCTATCTGAAAGCAACAATTACACACAGATATAAATACTGGTGTTATCAATTAACTCGGAAATCTACCCAGATTGTCCGAATCTCAAAAATTTACAAGTTGCTATCCCGAAATAACTAACTGTTCCAAGTTACGTCATTCGCGCCTAATAGCAATGTAATAGAATTACCGCAGCAATTCTCAGTGGTCTGACGACCAAAACTAACCAAGTCACATCTCAAATAACCTGGGTACTTCCATACACTCCGCAGAGTCTCAAGTCTGAAAGTCTTTGAGGATCTTCAATCCTCCCAATATATACAGAAGCTGAGGTCACGTGATCACGCCCTCGCTAACGCACTGAGCACTCTACATCCGCTGGAAAAATTCCACTGACACTCGCCACGCGCTTCTGCAACATTCTTCTGAGGGCATTCCTACTCAATTTTCAGAAGTAGATGGAAACTATTCAGCCTCTACACAATGAACGGGAAGGCTTAGTGGCGGGTATTTTTCCTTATTTGGCGGCGACTGGCCCGACCCTTAATCTCCTTCGGAATTTCCGGCTAGCAAAATGCTTGAAAATGTTAATATTTCAAAAATCGATAGACTGCACTGGTCCTGATGTTACAGTAAGATAAGGAGTATTTTCTCTTGTTGCGGACTATTTCTCTGGCTACTGCCGTCTTAATTTTTACTTGTCGACTCTACCAATACATTTCACTGCACCAACTTGCTACTCCGACGTGGTTTTAATTTATAAAGGAATGGTTTTGTGGGTTTCACAATGGTTCACAATATCATAACAAAAATGTATGTTATAAGATAAAAGTTTGCCATTGTGTCACACGGAATTACGATATGCTTTATTTTCAGTAAATATAATTTATTTTCTATTGACAATAAAGTGGAGTAAGAAATATGCTGTATCCACAATAGGTTATCTTTCATCAAATTCTGCTTGTAAGTTTTTTAAATTACAAGCGTTTACATGCAAAAACTAAAATGATGAAACATTTATTTTGTAAGTTGTGGTAAAACAATATCAAAATTTTAAAAAACATTTAACCCTATTTCACACTTTTCAAATAAAAAATTTCGAAAACTAATTTTTTTAAAATAAAAGCAATGTTCTGTCTAAATATCAAGCTTCCATCTCTATTAGATTTTGCTGTGCGTTGAAGAATAATTGAGTGAATGAATCAGTCGGTAAGTTCCTCAAGAAAACACCCCTTACTCGTATATACCGTATATTTCCGCAGATAAGATGAAAGTTTAATTTTAAAAAAATACTTCAAAATCCGGGTTCGTATTATAGGACAGATAAAAAAAAAGATTGAAATTTGTATAAATTAAAACAAATCATAAAATAAAACAAATACTCACCAATTTAAAATCCTGCAAAATCCTCACATTCATTATCTAAGGGAAGTAGATCCTTAAGTACATCCTCACTTTCATCGTTGAGAAACTCGTTATATGGACCCCATTCTGTACCTTGCTAGTCGATTTCACCATGACCATCAACACCCCATAACAATAGTATTAGAGATCCCACACATTTTTGCTTCACAGGCCGTTGATACATTTGGAGTGGTCTTATAGGACGGACATATGCTAAAACTACAAAACTTCGACGAAAATTTATACAAGAGATTTTACAGATATGGGGAAATTTGCAGTACACAAAGGAACGCCATCCATGAGCAAGCACTTCACGTTCTGAACAGATCCAATGTGTGTTCATAAAACAACTGAGGTTATTGAGCAATGGAGCTGGTTACATTGGTTTCGGCGGGAACCCACAGGGTTGCCACTACATCAACCGTTCATGTAGTGGCAATCTTTACCTTGACAGGAGTGAATTTCAAAAAATGACAAAGGAATGGGACGTAAAATGAAGGAGTGAGGAAACAGTCGTAAACAAATTAATATCTGAATCATGAACATTGAATCTGATAACGTTCAATGACCTAATTAAATTATTTCATTGTAATAAAAAATGAAATATTGAATTAATCTAACCCTAAAAGGATAGGGTGTTTTGAACATTCATTTCCCTATTTCTGTAGAATAACCTACACTTCGTCTTATCTGCGGAAATATACGGTACACATACTTAAAGTCACGATACTTTGCCTAAAATTATTCAATATGACTGCTTTAAACGAATTGCCAACCTCTACGAAACGAATCCTTAAAACTCACTCGCGAAAATTTCAAGGAAAGCGTGGTCACAGATAATTTAAGTAATATCCAAATAAATATTAATTGTAGTCACAAAAGCGACTATTTGCTGTAAAGAAAGACAAGTTAATATCACAACAAACAAAGACACAAAGTATTCGTTCCACACTCGATGCAGGAAGATCAGAACAGCGCCACAAGAGCAAATGAATTGATTGTTGTCTGTGTTGGTCATGAATTCAATTTCGAATATCTTGCAAACAGAACGCGAGGTACCCTTATCATTACTCTTATGGACGATGGCGAAGTAAAAGCGTTGGCTACATTGAGTGCAGGTTCTATACCAACATCAAGCCAGTTAGACTGTCAATAAATAAATATATAATTAATAACGCTGTTACAAACTGAGTATGGCTACATTGAGGACAATAAAGTAATTTACTACGACTAATACAAAATAAACTAATGAACACAGTGCATATCCGTTCAGGTTTCTTTTTCTTAAGTTGAATTTCTCGAAGCAAAGTACGACGACTTTTACTTATAGAGATTTCAAATGTTCATTCCCCGGTGGGTCATCTGAATGGGAGATATTCCAAGCAGCGGACGGAAGATTGGATCGATCTCAGCTGCAGCGGTTGCAGCTGTTCTTTGATAAGCCACGTGGGAGGCGGGTGGTGGAGCCCGACACCCGCAGCGACGCGGCGCCGGTGGCGATCGATGGCTGCAGCAGTGCTGCCACAGACAGGAGGCGGCGAATGGTTGCACTACGACGCGAATATACGTCACCGACACCAGCAACTGACAGGCGGCCGTCCACTGCAGCTGCGTTTGTGCATCGCTGATACGCTTGCACTACATTCAGGGTCCTAATCATCGTTTATGTATTATGGTCCGAGAGCCGCAACAAATCTATTTTTCATTAATACAAAAAAGCTTGAGAATTTAAGGCATTAAATCCGTCAGGGTGGCTAGGCTGAGTACTTCCCAAAATATTCCAAATAATAGTATGAACAATTCCCTATTTAAGAACGATGTAGTTTTATACCCTTACTTAACCAAAATTTGAATTATTTGACTTTAAATTACTATGGGCTTTTATGAAGAAACTTTTTCGGACCTATGTTTTTATGATATATCCTAACAAAATTATCGGCTACACCTAGCGATGAAAACTAACTCAAACATTGAGAATGGAAGTACGCTACGGCAAAGAGAGTGATGATCAGGAGTGAGCCCCATGGGACACCGTTTTCCAAGGGATGACTAGATGACATCTGATTACCAAGGCGAACGCGAAAAGACCGTTGAGATCGCGATGGTGGATCGTACAATGATATAATAATTCTATCCTTGGTATTGCCAAAGTAATAACATATTTCAAGTGCTAACTTTCGAAATAACCGACGAATTTGACTGAACGAATAAGACCCGGTCACAGAAGCTTTAATTTGATAATTGATTTTTCTCGACTTAATAGTCAAAGATATTTTATCATCATAAAATCCTTTGTTTGTTTACAAAGATAGCCCTGACGAAGACAAAAACATAGGAAACATTGGCGTGTAAAAATTGAATTTTGTTTATATTTGACCTAGACACACTCAAAAGAAACTTATCCCTGAAAAATTTTAAGCTTGGAAAATCGTTGACTGGAATAGTTCTGACTTTTGAGACAACTTAAAGCGAACTTCTTGAAAAAGTTTAATACAAGTGTAGTATGATTTGTTGAAATATTTATTCGATGCAAAATAATACTTTCAAAACCTCGATAAATAAAACAGGCTTTGAAAATCGGTTGAGCTGAAACCGAAAAAACGAAACAAGAAATCGAGAATCTACACAAAACACTGCCATAATTTTGAGAAGAATTGTACAACTGGCAAATGTCCCTAGAATATCAAAGGGAATACACTGAATATCGAAGAAATATTGCGACATTTAAGAGGAAAGAATCTCGTGTTAGCCTTCGCATTATCTCCCACTTCCAGAATAGACATTTCCTCCTCGTAACTGCGTCGCGGATACACATCAGCGTTTTTTGAGCAGCTTCTTTTTGGGAAATTCCACTTGCGAGTCGTGAGAAGTCGCAGGTTTCAAATGAGGAGTATTTTCAGATTCTCGGAAAAAGATTATAATTGTTTATTTCGACGTGTGGAATTCGCTTTACACGTTTTCGGTCTTCATTCCTATTTTTTGCCCAATAAACTTATTCTTGACGTTTGACAGTACGAATGCTGAGAAGAAGAAGAAGAATCTTTTCTTTTTTAGCGTTTTAGACAACTGGAAAACAAAAGTTCCAAAATAGTATTATTTGTTTCAAATCTACACGAGATACTATTTTAAATTAAGTAATAACTCAATAATAATTTTTGTATCAGCTGTCGCCAGTGTGGTATATTAATTAAATAAATAATTAAATTCTTACAACCTTTCCTGTACGACGAAATGATGTGATTTGAAGCTCACAATGACTCGACTTTACGTTGGAATCGTCGCTGTCACAAAATATGTATTGTTCGTCCGTTAAAGGTCGAAAGTATTTAATTTGATTATGTAATGGACGTTACGTTAAATTATTGGTATATTAATATTTTTTACAGTGTAATTAGAGGATCTATACGGAATGGTCATTGCATATAACGTTTTTCATTCATGTTCTCTATAAAAATTAATTGTTTATTTTGTTATGTCAACGCTTAGATCGATATTTTTAAGCGAAAGGAATCGGGAGTAAATCGCCTTTCACAATAAATTTTTTTTTTTAGTGGTGAGTTATGTTCATTGACAAACCTTGACACATTAGGTCAATGTGGGCGTATAAATGGAGCTGCAAAAAAATGAAGTAAAATTGCAATTATTAATCATTATAAACTCAGGTTCTATAGTCTATTGAGCTATCCAACTTGGTCCTACTATTCAGACCGCCATGAAGATCTTCGGATACAAATGGTGTCTATAGAAATGAGATTCATTTCAATCAGTTAGACGTGAAGCCTCGTCATGAATTAGTGTGTGGGTTCAAAAGCATAGAACGGTTTTAACTTCCATCAAATCATTGAACACAAGAATGTTATAGACAACTAAAACATTAGATTATAACCTGTAACGTAAGCGGAACCACCATAACAAGAACAACAAAGCAAAATAATTCGTGTCAAATTGGTTGTAAAAGGAGAGAGATAATTAATTGCATGGAATTTTCCCCCTTAAATCATTTTTTAATATTTTACTAGAGGAATATTTTTGCAGAATAATTAACTCAAAATAAATTTTGAAAAGAAAAAAGTAGTTGCCTCAAATTTGAACCAAAAAAACCTGAGGAAACACTGGTTTTGGTGCGTAATTTACATGCACCACGTATTTTCCGCCGTAACATATTTACAAATAATTTACCACCAATTATTTTGCTCTGGTTTTTTTGTTTTTGTAAGAGTGGTTCGGCTGACTTCACAAACATAGACCTAAATATATTGTTTTCTACTATTAATGGCAACTGCACAAACAAGTCATCCTTAAAAACAAGGAAAACAACACTAAATGTTATTATGAATATTTCATGCACGTATGTTAATGAAACGCCTTTAGACATTCTTACCGCAATAGCAGAGGGAAAGGGAAAGGGTAAGAACATTAAATCATGATAAATGGAACGTCAACTCATCAATTATGAGTTTAAAGGGAAATAAGGTTTTGCTATGCCTCTAGTGGGTGGGTTCATAGTCTACTATCGGATTTTTTATTATAGACCCCACACTTTGAACTGCTCTAGATGCCACAAAAGAAATCGAAGAAAAAACTAATTAACACCATTAAATTTGTTTGTTCGTCTCCTTATTCTCAAGTAAATATAATGGTTCTACGAATGAATAATACTGTTTTAATAACAGAAATATTTCAACAACAAAAAAGCGAAATTTTTACAGTTTTTTTCGATACGTCGACTTTACTATTTTTTTTTATGAAATAAGCTAAAGTGCCAAAAATAATTATTATTAAGCAAATATGAACTATTTTGTTTGTGACAATATTTCAAAATTTCGAGCTACTACATACAAAATATAATGAGTTATTAACCTTCTCCCAAAACTTTGCTAAAAACGACCAGGCACATTTTTTAGGGAATAAAATTTACACTGTCGCCTTCAGCAAAATGCCGTGATCACGTGATCAATGAATTCAAACGTTTAAAACTTAGTACGTAATCACAAATAAGCGATAAACAGAATTATGTTTTCATTTGGCGACCTTCGTCCTTCGAACACTTGAAGATACTGGAAGCACATTTTGATATTTGAAATATTTGCCTTGTGAGTCAGCGTGCGCTATGTGCCTTGTGAGTCACTGAAAAGTCTGTGATATTCTGTGCAGCACTTAAAAGTCTGTGTTTTCTGTAATCTTAAGCTGTTTTCTCGCTACATAGTAAAAACAATTGGTAACTCGTAAAACAAAATGGGGTTAGTTTGTAATTTACAATCTCGAATAAATATGATCACATAATAATTAAATGGTTGCTTACCTTAAATTCTACAAACACTATATTATATACTATAATGTTATATTTTGTAGCGAATATAAGATTCCCCCGCCCCTCCCCCTAAGAAGCTCAGAGTGAATCAGGATTACCTCCCAACGGTTCTGTGCTGGTAGGAGGACATACTTTGATACGGGTATTTAACCGAGGTAAGTAGTTTTCTGAAGCATTTTGCATTGAAGGTTAATTGTAACAAAACGTTTGCTACGAATTTGTTTGTATATTTTCTTTCTTAAAATGTATGTGTGTAGATCATTCGCTCGAGTGTAGCTAGTATATTTCTTGAAGAGGTCTTTAGATAATCGGAATGTGATGTCCAAGTACCACAAATCAACTACATGAGAATAGAACGCAGAAGAGTAAGATCAATTCCAATTACACGACTTACATAATAACTTAAAAGACTGCAAGAAAATACTTTTTTTCTGGGGGAAGAAGCGCTGTACACTGATTAATTCATTACAAAAAATACAGGAGTAATTGGCAGTTTCAAAAACGTAAAAAGGTGTATATTATCATGAAGAATGATAACGTAATAAAACAATTTATTCATGCTTGGTTATAAATAAATAAGGAAGAAACAAACTCTCAATGGCACTGATTTACATAAGTGTGTCTTATTCAATTCAAGAAGCGATCTGTGTCTTGTGAGAAGTTCGCACCTAAGGGATCTAATGACCTTGCCGTTGACGAGCCCAAAAAGTCCCTCAAAAAAAATCTCAATTGTGTCTTGGTGATTAATTTCATATTTGTAATTTCAACTTAATAACTAGGATTATCATTACGAGACGAGACAATATATTTTCCTGTAACATTTCTTGGAAATACAATTGTCTTTGAGTGTGCGCTTCGCAGAATTAATTTCAACTGCAGCTTCGCGAGTGATAACGTCTTTTCTTTAAACGGAGTTTAAATTGTCAATGGATGGTTTCTACGTTAAAGGTTTAATGGCATTCATTTTTGATGTAATAAGTTTACTAAGTAAGACTTGCATCACCCGGCCATTTTCTAATAACAATAAGTAGGTGAATAATATTGTACTCAACTCCCGATATCGACTGATGCAAACAATGGAAAGTCAAAACTGTAATCGAATTATAATATTACTTTATTTTTTGTTCTTTTGGTCACCTATTGTCCTAAGAATCATTAAAGCATTCATTGATTTACGCGTGAAACTATTTTCAATCTACTAATTCATCTCCGTTGGATAAGGGACTAGCGTGATTGCTCGTCCCCTAGACAATATCTGTTCAATTCCCGGCGGAGCCAGAATAAATCCGAAGCTTTTCACTTCGATGTCCTAGTTCGTATATAACTGTGACGGTTGAAAAGCGAAACCTCCTTCTTCTATCCACCTCTTGCAACTCCTAGTATCTCCAATTCTTGTACTCAAAGTCACGATACTTTGCCTAAAATTAATCAATATGGCTGCCTTAAACAAACTGCCAACATCTACGAAACAAATCCTTAAAACTCACTCGCGAAAATTTCAAGGAAAGCTAGGTAGGAAAATTTCAGGAAAAGCGTGGTCACAACGATTTTAAGTAATATCCAAATAAATATTTATGTTTGTCACAAAAGTGACTATTTGCTGTAAAGGAATACAAATTAATAACACAACAAACAGACACAAAGTATTCGTTCCACACTCGATGCAGAAAGAACAGAGCAGCGCCACAAGAGCAAGTGAATTGATTGTTGTCCATGAATTCAATTTCGAATGTCCTGCCAACATAATGCGAGGTACCTTTATCATTACTCTTATGGACGATGGCGAAGTAACAAGTGTTGGCTGCACTGTGCTCTTGCGCTATACCAACATCAAGCCAATTAGACTGACAATAAATAAATACAATTAATTTACGCTGTTACAAACTGAGTATGGCTACATTGGGGACAATAAAGTAATTTACTGCGACTAATACAAAATAAACTAATGAACACAGTGCATTAAGCTTAATTTCTCGAAGCAAAGTATGGTGACTTTTACTAATACTACTCCTACTAACTCCTCCACGTGGGTCAAGTTGTTGGTAAACCCAGCTAAGCGATCCACCTACTAACAATAACCCTACTTCTCGTATCGCTCCATGTAGATAAGCTTCAATAACACGCTACATTTCCCATTTACAAATACAACAAATCAACTAATTAATAAGTGTAAACTTGTTAACTACACTGACACCTTACGTACTACTGGTATTACTTATATAGGTTTTAAATTAAAGAATTAGGCAGAAAATTTTAAAGATTCGTGCCAAACGTTTTCATTTGAGAATTGACATTTCGATGACCCTTCGCGAAAACTAACGAGAAAATTCTCGAAAGCATATTTCCTGAGAACTTACACCTCACACCCATGACACCTCCAAGCCAGAAAATAAAAGGCAATCGTCTGAAGAAAAAGGCGTGGGAGTTACATGCAGTGACTTGCAAATTAACCGGCAGACGCGGTTTGCAGAATACGACAGTATTATCTCTGTTCTTTCGTTCAAGTTCCTTTACCGTATAAGACGTTAGCAATCGTTCATAAATTGCGTCGCTGTCTTGGGGCGAGGAGGGGGTTTGGCGAAACGTGGCGGTTCGTGATGTATTTCTGAGAGTGTAACGTTACATCTGGTATATCGTTAATGTTTAAAATTGTTTCAACTGAGGCAATTTTTTCTGCTATGAAAACAAAATTCTAATAATCCCTTACGAATCATTTTGTCCGTGCGACATGTTTTTGAGTTGTTTTCAATTTAATTAACGCGTGAAAAATATCAGAACCAAAAATCAATAAAATTCTATTCCGGATCATTACCGTTTACCTCCAAACTTCACACACATTTTTCAAAAATAAAAAAAACTCCCATCACGAACATAACCGGCGAATGAGCGCGTAGACATCGGCTATTCCAGTGAAAATAGACGCAATAGGCCTGTAATGAATTGTTAGGAAGGTACAGAAAGTTTCATCTTACGAGATAAAACTATGCTTCATAAGTAGCAATAAGAAGATACGTGGGGTGTTGTGATAATCGACAATCAAAGATTTAAAGTTGTGAGAAAATTGTCGGACCGCGGGAACTGATAGACGGTTCCAGAGAGGGTTAGAGGTGGATTTAGGCAGAGGTAATACAGGCAATTGCCAGGGGGCGCTCAAAAATAAAAAAAGACAAAAATAGCAATATTGCTAATTCGATATTATTAGAAACCTGTGCTACAAAATTATTTAATTTTCTATAATTTTAATTTAATAATATTTTTGATTCTTTAAAAAAACGTACGTCCAAATTAAAAATGATCATACTAATTATATTAAATGTGTTTGTACTTTATAATAAAGATATGAATAATAAAAAAATACAACATATAAACAATAGAAAGATATAAAAATGTATGAAAATAAAGATAAATTTATGTATATAAAATCTACTCTAAAAGGGCTCTATATTTACTACAACCTTCTCGTAAATTCACCTCTGGAGGACTGGCTAATCATTACTCAAACATGAGAGCTCCCTCACTACCGAATTTGACACTACATTAGGGATATATTCAGTGCCACTTCGGTTTGTTCACTAGCAGTTTAGAAAATCATCAAAACCAGTTTCAACAATTTTTATCCGTAGTATTCGCGTGCGAGAAAATGAGGAAGCGCAAAGTCCAAGAATAGGGTCCATCCTATTCACTTTAGCTATCCATGTGACGCATCCATGTGAACACAATTGGTCATTCTGTGTGCGCGTATTCGCATGTGCGTGACCAACACACAACTTACCAGCTGTGCGTGATTCGTCTCTGTAAGCGGGCAATAATATCGACCAAGGAGACCTTGAACACAAGACGAATCTGCGAGCAACCGCAGACAGGAAATTCGCAATAAACGCTCACGTGCTATGTAAAAATAGCAGAGATGTGGGTGGGCGAACACATACCCCAGAGCTCTTTGTTCTTGGAGTAAAGAATAGAGAACCAAATTAACATTCCCTACCATCGAAAGATTTCGTCGGAAACCATAAAGAGCAAGTTTGTTATTCTCACCAGAGACCTTTCACATTCAGAAGAGAAAAATGAGAGGATAATATTTTTCGTCGAAAATATTATCGTTTAAACCCTGTTTGGGGCCTTCATGCATTTTTCTACCAGAAAACCAACATTCAGATACACCGAATATAATAAATTAATAAACATGGGAAAACGTGGAAATTATTTAATATAATTACACGTGTTTAATCCATAAAGGCCCGTATACACGGGGAAAGTTGCCTACCGGTAACCTGCCCAGCAAGCTGCGAGGTAGGTTACTTGTCCCTTGTAAACGAAACCTGCCTCAAAAAATGAGGCAAGCTACCTGTAATTTCACCAGGCAGGTTACTTGCTTCGGAGAGTACATTTGAGGCAGGTAATCCCTAAAGTGAGGTTAGGTGCGTAATTTTTCGTGTGAGTTTCATTACTTATTTGTGTTATTACTTTTTTTAATCTCCATGTTTCATGTTTCAAATGTTTTGATCAGCGAATTAACTATAGTGCTCATGTGCAGAATGTGAATTCTATGTTGACGGTTTTTCATAGTATAGTAACATTATGGGTAGAATTTTAATACAATTTTTATTGTGTCTAAAATACCCCAAAAATTAATTGCGACGATGGGTCATGAGTTTTGCAGCTATTCCCTAGTCCACGATTTCTTCTTTCCTAACTCGTCCAGAAGCTGTTTACCTGATTCGTGTGATGGTTCACGAAATAAATGTCGAACCATGGCTGATATTAATTTAGTTTTATGTGCACTCAACTTTGGCACGGTTGTGTACATTAATTCTGTAGCCCCATCCTGGCCCGGGTTTTTCTCCGATTTTCCTTCGGGTAGAGGCGGATTTCTTTTACAGGTTCTCTAGGCTTTGTCTAGGGGCATCCCCCCAGGGGACTTACATCTAGTAAGTACGTGGTTGGCAAACACGGGGCCCCGAGCTGAGACAGGCATTATTTCCACTTACTTGTGAAGGCTCCTTCCTTTCTCTTTCCTGACCTTCCTTGGTCACCTCTTGTTCTTTTCGATCCCGACGCTATTAGGTCTAGGGTATCTTTCATTTCCCTCATTTTGGTCCCCCCCCTCATTCTTTGTCCCGCCTAATTTTTGTCCTCAATGTTTTGATGGATCTTTTGAGATATGTTTTGGTATGTTGTAATTCAGGAGGGTTTTTAGTGGGTGTGGCTGAGTCATTCGGCGAGTCCCACACGCGGGGAGAGTCATGTTGGCTCTCCCTACTGCGTAACTGCATTTTCCCTACCTGTACAGAATTTTAGGGGTCTAATGACCTTTGATGTCGAAATGAGTCGTAAACCACCCCCCCAAAAAAAAGTCTAGAGGCATGTTTATTGTAATAATAAATCGTGAATTTAGTGTTACTTCAAATCTTATTATTTGTAAACACTATACTCAGGATAATCTATAGTTCGTTAATAATTCGTACATGTATAATAAATTTTTTGCGTTAAATTACAAACACATTGACATTCTATTAGTATTATAACTCGTAGCTAACTTTTTATCTGATCGAGGAATTTTTGCTGAAATTTTTGAATCCTCCTTTGCCTTAGGACCCTTGATCGGAATTGATGGGATGGTCCCTTGCTTGCTTCCGGAGAGTAAATTAGTTTATTGTCCTCCACGTGGTCATACGCAGTTTGTAATGCTTTTTTGACAGTAAATTTATTATTATAACCATACCCCTCATTTCGCTCGCACATATGACCGACGAACACAGCTGCCAAGCAGTTTATTTTCCCCGTGAAAACAGATTTCGTTGGTTAGGTTATATGCATCGCAACTTACCACGTGTAAACGTTTATTAGGCGAGTAGATAAATTATAGTTATTAGGAGTTATTGTTATTTTTAAAAAAATATTGCACAAGGTCACTTCGAGCAAAAATTCTGAGTGAACATTGATGCGCGTAAGTGATGGGCGCTAAGCAGAAAAGCAAGTGATTGGCGTTTGCAAAAGGCGGTCCGCCAATAGTTCCAGGAACGCCCGCATCGCGATAGACGCGCCCTCGCCGCTCCCACTCACCACGATAACAATGAGACGACAACATTAGGCGGAAAAGACAAGTTCGATGTCCAAACATCACGAATAGCGCATCAACAAGTTCTTTCATCCTACACAGTTATTCAAATTAAACGAATGTTTTGGCACCTTCAGTGTAAGTACTAGCGGCGGGATCACAGTCACGTACACATTAGTGATTTATAAGTATGGTTTTGTTTCTGATAAAAATAGTTTGTACTTGGGTCGTTAGGGAGAAATGTTGGTGATTCCCATTGCTATGCTAACTTTCTCACATTTGCACAGTGAAACATTAGCACTAATATATCCTAAACAAATAAAGATGTTGAAATGATCTTTTCCCTACGATCAGTCATCAAGTAGGTCTAATAATGTGATATTTGGAATCAAATATTATATGTAAATCATTTGTAACTTTTTTAGCTGCAGAGAAATTGAGTCCATTATTGACTTTTTCAACGGAATTGGGTTTTAAATAACTTACATGATTAATTCAAATTATTATTTTAAGTAATGACTCACCTCAATGAAAACCACACTTTGATATATTTATCTGAACCGCATGCTTAAGAAATTAAGTGGGAAAAATTTGGATGTGATCCCGCCGCTATTTTTTGCATAGCAGTTGTTCAAACACTTTTTCAATTTGAATGACTTGATACTTTTCTTTCGAATTACGCGTAATTTAGAAGTCAAGGAGATGGTCGTGGTTTGTATAGCTGGAAAGCAGTTTTTGGCTTGGCCAATCTCGAAGTAGAGATTCGTCATTTGGCGAATCCCGAGCGACAGCTCGCTGAATAGTGTAGATGGGTTACTTGCTCTTTTTCTCGTCGTGAATACCGGTGCTCGCCCTATCCGCAACGTGTCGGTTTTTTGGGCGCATCAAAGAAAACTGAGCAATGATAAACGATGCTCGCCATTCGGAATTCGCCGAATGACGAATGCCTAGAGCCGCCAGTTTGTCGAATACCAACCCTGCGTCACTCCCACGGCGTCGTTTCGTCCGACGAGCTACGAGTCTTTGGTGTCCGACGATACATCGATATTTTACGAGTAGAGTCCACTCACCCAAAGCTTCCTTTAATTCTTTAGTTCTTAGAAGATCCTGACTCACACCGAGCACAAACGAATCTTTACTTTCACAAGGCGCAAGAAACTACAAACCTCAGACCAGACTCGTCAAACCTTACTCTGTGGGAAAAAGTGAGGCACAATAAAAGATTGATCACGTGTCTTGATAATGTATACTTGACCACTTTTTCCTTCAGTTGAAAAGGAATTAAATTTCATTATCATCTACAATCAAAATCCTACCTACGATCAAAATCGATTTATTCACGCGTCACATATATAATTCTATCAACGGTTTTGCGCCCTTGACAACTGTTTGTGAACTAATATTGTGGCAATAACTATCCTTTTGGTACAATGCTCCTTGGTGGCACTCCTGAGACCTTTTGGCACAGGAAGTTTAACGGACAACCTATCACACCTGACGCCTTGAAACAACAAGGGAACTAATTTTCCGAAGCACGATGCATCTTCTTGTGCCAGGGTCAAGAAATCATGAACAACTTCCTGTGTGAACGCCTTGGCGGAGAGTGGCTAGACCTCGTAAGGAGTCAGTGGGACCTACAGTTACGTTCACTTACCTCACACAATTTCACGTTCTTTAATAAAGATATCTACACACAATCACTCCTCAGACAATTTTACCAAGTTTTATAAATAGTCATCAACCGGGATGTATATGAAAGCATTCAAACATGCTAAGGTTCATGTTTATGTATTAGATGCANACCATCTAATGAATATTATTTGATTTATTGAGAAGTCTCCGAGAAAAAGTGTATGCTCAGGAACGTTTCTCAAACGTCGATAAAACGATTATGAATATTTCAATTATGAATTTCAAAACTATTTTCCAGCATGCAATTATTGTTTTCGTCTTATTTACATAAGTTCAATCTTATCTGTACTCAACTTTGACACGGTTGTGTACATTAGTTCTGTAACCCCATCTTTGTCTGGGTTTTTCTCCGGTTTTCCTTTGGGTTGAGGCGGATTTTATATACAGGCTCTCTAGACTCTTACATATTTCAGAGTTATTTTAATAGTTCCGACTTATAAACATATTCCGAATAGTCTACAGATCGGTAAGTCTATAGTTCGATAACTCGAATAGTCTATGGTTCGATATTGCGTACTTGTTAAATATGATTTTTGTGTTGTATTAAATACAAATTTGTAGGCATTCTGTTGATATTATAACACGTAGTTAACATTTTATTCTTATCTAAGGAGTATGCTGAAATTATCACTCCGCCCCTGCCTTAGGGCACTTGATGGGAATTGGTGGGATGGTCCCTTGCTTGCTTCCGAAGAGTAAATTAGTTTATTGTCCTCTTACGTGGTCATACGCAGTTTGTAACTGCTTTATTGACACTAAATTAAATTATTTATTGAGAATTGTTTCGAACTGACCTGAAATGTGAATTTCTCCTCCCTCTACACTTTTTGCTCGCAGAATTACCCCACCTATCCCTTTCCCCACCCCAGCGTGAGAGGTGTGCCGCCGTCTCATGCATCTTCGTATGACAAGGACAACGCTACACGACGATTCGACAAGAATGCGAATCAGCGACTGAAACAAGTGACTGCCCATTCGTCTGTAACAAATGCACATCAGCGCGCGCACGTTCGCTTTCGAGTATTTTTATAGAAGAGATTCTGTCACGTTGAAACACTTAGTTTGTGTCATCTGCATACGTGATATTGTTGGATGTTAGTGGATGTGGTAGGTAGGGAAATAAGCAGACATGTTTAGCGTTGTAAACAAAGAAAATTATAGTTGTGCTATCCACGTAAAACAATTATCTTGTTTCATTTTTTTTATTTGTGTAACTTTTTGTTTCTCATTCTTTATCATTTATTATTCACTATTTTATCTTTACTTTTACTTTAATTTAAGAGATGGAGATTGTGTTAACAGCGGGTGTGTGCGCTAAATGGAATGTCGATCGTAGTTCATTAAGTTTGGCTAAAATACGTACATGTGATAACTGAATTTTCCCCACGTGGAACGGGGGTTTGAATCGTTTTCATTCTGATCGCTTCACACAATTTCACGTTCTTTAATAAAGATATCTACACACAATCACTCCTCAGACAATTTTACCAAGTTTTATAAATAGTCATCAACCGGGATGTATATGAAAGCATTCAAACATGCTAAGGTTCATGTTTATGTATTAGATGCAATATTTCGTTAATGACCAGCTAATGAATATTATTTGATTTATTGAGTGTCGTTAGAAACGGCGGAAATAACAGTTACCACGAAATTAGCGCGAACTTTCATCCAATAACTAATAGCCCGTTTTTACATACATAAAATCGAGATTCTCGATAGTTTGTGAGATATAGCAAAAATTTGAAATGTTACACTTAATCTTCATTCACAGTTTTAAAATCGGACTTTCAAAAATTGTTTCTCATTGGGCCTAAACAACACAAATCACCATCCTTTCGAATTTTCACGTTTATTTATCTCTAGTAGTTTTCGGTCAGCGTTGATTAACCAGTTAGTCAGAACAGTGCTTTATTAAAATAATTGAAATAAAACAATTTCAATGACCTTTCTTCAAAACACATAATTCTATCTCTACTATAAATTTGCTCGTATATTCAGTATCGATAACGTCACGCAGTGACGAGTCGCAATCGAGTGTTGAGATAATATATTCATTAACACAACGTGCTCTGTGTAAACGTGGCGAAGATTGTGTTCGATTTAATTACATAGAATGATATGTTTCTTTGAAATATTTCTGTGCACTTAACATGGAGGAGAGTAGTGGGAACGAGGAATGCGCATTAAAACTACTTTATGTGCACATATTTTCAAACCTCGGTTGGGGACAGATCTTATCTTCGTTGAACTCGTTAATTTAAAGATGAAATAAAAATACGCAAAATGAAGGTGTATAATTCTTTTATTTATTTCCGTTACAATAGTTCCAGACAGAAGAATGAATGCAACCAGAATCACAATAGCAAGACGCAAGTGAACAAGCCAAGCACGCTGAATATGTACTGGGGATAATGAATTTATTTGAAATTTTAAATAGACTGTGTATTTACAAAGGACAAGAACTATATGTTGATTTCCGAAACGACTGAACTGCATATTTACAATATACTTTCTTCAAAATTTTGTGGAATAAATAAAATTTTCACTAGTTCATTTTGAATGATCCTTGAGAATACCTTTTCCTCGCAAACCGAAATATGAGGGATTTTTTGAGTGTTTTTTCTGTGATTCCTGGTTTCCACTTCACCTTCTGTCACGGTAATCAATACAATCGTGCTTTCCTTAAATATATATGCACTGCACATGTATTACTTTGTTGAAAAATAGAGTTATCTTTTATATTTATTATATACTTTAATGCCATACAGAGAGTGACCACACATTGTTCAAGGAATCTGGAGGATGTCTAAGCAATAGTTAGGAATAAGCAGATGCCAATTGGTCGATTAAGTCTGGAAGATTGTTTGACCTTTCTACTCGCTACACGTCTCCAGAATCCCAAACACATGTGTGCCATCATTTATCCCTCACAACAAAATTTAGGCGATACATTTTTTATACATTTATACATTCACTGTCGTTTAGATTTGGGGTTACAGTCATTCGACTCATCACTATATTCAATATGAAGAGATGGCGTTACAACAAACCCTATATGTTTATAACAAATGTGGCACATCTAAGGTTTCTGATTGGTTTTCCAAGCGATAATAAGTACATCATGAGCAGACATGTTTCTTTGTCAGTTTCCGTGGCAGTTGCTGGCAAGGTTAGAAGTGCTTCCCTTTAGGACTCAAATTTTTACTCTGTTGGCAATCCTTACGAATCCTAACACTAACATTCCAGTTTTGTACATAATTAGAGACATGAATTTCACTTTATAGGCCCGATGAACACATAGCTAATACTTGGACATTGGTTAATTGTTTATAATATAGACATTCAATAAAATGTGGGGCACAGATATATTTAGTAGAAGCGATAAAATACTGGAACGTTAGATGACTTGAGTGGGGCATGCAACACAATATCTTGAGCAACTTAGCCCTAGGAAGGCATCGGCGGGGCCATTTTGCTGAAGGCACGGGGCTATGGGTAATCAGGCCATGTTGCCAAGGCGTATCACTAACATTGACATCTTCTGCAGTCAAAATCTTTCACTCTCATTTCAGGCCTTGAAACACTTTGTTCATGTTGTGCATAACACAGTGAAGAGTCTGTATCACCGAAGATAAGAGAAATTCAAGCCCAATATTCAAATATTAACTCATTGGAGACAGTTTTCAAATCTCATACATAAAGGGACAAAGATTAATGGGAATCGTGGAGAAGCATAGATCGATATTTCCTCTACTAGATGGTATCACATTCATACCTCGTGTCATTTTGGTGCTGGTCTCCGTTAAGTATAAAATCCTCTTTTGTTGGAGAATTGTTCACTGAAAAGTAAATGTTACGATAAAAATAGTTTTGGAGCAATGACAGAGAATTTTTGCTTCGAATCTTCAAAAGAGTTTAAGGTATTTTCATTTTATTGTAACTTTAAAACGAATTTTCTTAGCAAGCCTTTCTTAATTTTGAGTGGGTATGCATCAATAAATCACTGATAGAATTCATCTTTCTTTATGAGAGTCACTAAACCAAATGTTAAAATATTCAGAATAAATGAGAGATCAATTATTATATTCAATATTCTAGTACAACGAAGTCGTGACGTCAACAAGAATTTCAGTGACATTCTTGATGAAATTTCGAGACACGAAATTTATTTGTCAATTCACCCAGATCCAGTATTGACTGAAACGATACATTATTGTCTTTTGCATATTCTCCGCTGCACCTTTTTTAAGCTCACCTTACACACGCAGTAGATCACAAGAGAAAATTGACGGAAAAGAAAACGTAGAGCACAATCCCTAGATCAGTATAATGTGTTCACTAACTTTTCTCGAGAAATGTTGTTCCGGTATATGAATTGAAAGATTCGTGCTCCAAATAATGTATACTTCACTTGACACAGCGCTCTCACGCCATTGGCTTGAGATAAGAGACCGTACTATTAGGATATTGGAAAACGTTCTGTCCGTAGTCACTTTTATCTGGGGTTGTCATCGAGAAAATCACAAATTTAGCACAAAATCCCCGGATTTTTTAGCTAAAACCCGGACATACAGAAATCTCTTAAATAGCTGTGAATCTCACCGCCAAGCAACAGATAAATTATGTTATGTTGAATGAAAATGGGAGATGGGACCGAAATATGAGTTCGAGGCGTTCAGCTAAACGCGTTGAATGTCAATGGTAGACTGGGCCCAGAGGTGAATGGGGTGGCGCATTGGTAAGCGCATCAGCGCGTTAAGCTGAAGACCCCGAGTTCAAATCTCGGTCCCGTCTCCCATTTTCATTCAACAGAACATAATTTAAAACCCGAACATTTAAGTAAAATGATTTCTATCCATCACTTTAATAAAATACTTTTAAATTGTTATTATGAGTCATTAATTGAATAATAAATAAAGAGGAGATTTCATAATAAGAGAAGATCGCTTTTAAACAAAATTTATAACAAAATGACTAGACTCTGTACTTGTAAATAATTTTTCTTTTTAACAATTAGAGAACAAAATTTCTAATTTTACCTTTCTCATTAAAAAGTCAAGAACTAAAGTGTTAGCATTCGCAGAACAAAATATAACTCTAGTTACAAAAATAATCATCTTCAAATTAATGGAGTAATTTTAGCTTATGTAATAATAAGCATCGCGTTACCAATGTCGCGTGAGAATTTCGAACGATCGCGGCGATTAGTCTTTGCTGCTTGCCGTATTTAAAAAACCCGGATGGTGTGGAAAACTCGGCCCGGACTCCTCGGACATTCTCCAAACTACGACAAATACGGGAAAACCCGGACGGATGACAACTCTACTTTTACCCCATTAATGACGGCGACATCGTCTGGTTGAACGCGCAGTTATGTCACATTATATGCATTTCATTGCGCTCACGTTCATAGTTTCTAAATCTTACTAAAGGTATAATATCTGTCCGACCGACTAGGCTAAAGCACCGCCCTCCCACACCACAAAAAAAAAAATTCAAATGATATCCAGAGGCAACGAATTTTCAAACCCTTTCAGCCCAAAATGTTGAATCATTGGACTTTCTGATATCCTCATAATTCACCAAAAACTTCGGAAAATACTGCTCTAACGCCGCATCAAGTGATTGAAGACAATGCGACCCCTGACAAAGAAAGAGTTAAACTACATCTAAATTCGTAAACAAGATTTAAAATCACAAAACAATAGTCCTCGTCCAACAGTAAAAATCAGGAGAGTGAATTATTAATTCATTAGAACTCCTTTGGTGAGTCTTTCTAATTTTCCTGAATAGTTGACAACTTTACTTCAGAGTAAGCGTGTATAATACCTTAACACAATGAAGAGCTTTTATACTTTTCTCTTTAATTCTTCTTCCCTGCTTTCCGTCTTTTTGGCATTGACGGAAAAAACAAAATTTAAAGCCATTGTACTGCAATTAACGGCATTGCAAGACCGTGTTAATAATTTCACACCGCAATGCAACTTCACACGTAATAAAGGTATTCTTCGAACCGTGTTAATAATTTTAACTGTTCAAGTTGTTTGTAATTGTTGACTTTAATTGTAAATGCTTAACCCAACTGCAGAAATAACTTCAAAAATTCTACCCTTTTGGCGAAAGCAGTTTATTTGACTGCTCTCCGGGTATTAAAATAGTTTACCAAATAGTTTCGAAATAAAAAAGTACTCGGATTTCGCTCCAAAGAATCTTTAAAAAGAAACATTTCTGGTCAGTGAGACATTTCTCCATATTTAAAGATTTTGGTATCACACTAGGAGTAGCTGTTGCTTAATCCAGGTTCTGAACTGAACATTTATATACACGATTCGTGCACCTCAAAGTACGATAACAGACCATTTTCAGTTGTATCCACGGACTGTTTAACATAAATTTTCTTAACATACGTTTATCCAAACCGGATATTCATTATTCCTTTTTTCAGATTAAATTTAAAGATTTTTATTAATCAAAGTATTTGAATTGTGGCGTGAAATGCTGAACAAGGTCATTAAGTTTTCATCCATTCCTTGTCTTAATTGAAATCAAAGTTTAAAAAATAAGTTCCAAGAAATATTAATTTATTTTCTTCTTGGATTCGAGCGATTGGAAAAGTGAATTATGCAAAACGCACGTGAACTGGTATTTCTGTATCTCAAAGTACGAGTTCGTTTTTACTACACGACTTTAAAGAAAGTGGATAAAATATATGATTAGACACTAAATTTGCGTTAGTTTGGATTATAATGGTTCAGTTATCTAGATACTTAAATGCTATTTTTCAAACCAAAAAAGTTTTATATTAATAATAACTATTGTTCTCAAAATAGTTCTTTGAGTTTTATCTTAAATTATTTCTGACAGACCCTAACTGTTGCAACTCATTCATTTTTGAGCGAGAAGGTGGTATCGATGATTTAAATATTAATAATAATACTTTTTCTTTCAAATTTTTGTATAATTTACGTGGAAGCTTCTACGCCGAAGTCGGTACTATAAAAATTTTACCCGACACATTGTTGGTAAGATTAAGTTCGCCAAAAGGCATTCGCCAAAAATATTCCTCAACACTCAGTGTATGTTACTGACGATGGTTGCTATGCAGCCGAAAAAGCTTTCTAATACCAATAATAAAAAAATGAGCAACATAGAAACGACTTTTAATTTATCATGCNTATAAAAATTTTACCCGACACATTGTTGGTAAGATTAAGTTGCCAATAAAATGGCTTCATACGAAATTGAGGCAAAATAAAACAAGAAAATGTAACAGCACTATATAATAAAGTTCTTTCTGGATTTTCGCATGTTAGTAGAAACGCTCCACCGAAAGAAATAAAAACAATAGTCATTATTAATATAAAACTTTTTGGTTTGAAAAATAGCATTTAAGTATCTAGATAACTGAACCATTATAATCCAAACTAACGCAAATTTAGTGTCTAATCATATATTTTATCCACTTTCTTTAAAGTCGTGTAGTAAAAACGAACTCGTACTTTGAGATACAGAAATACCAGTTCACGTGCGTTTTGCATAATTCACTTTTCCAATCACTCGAATCCAAGAAATGAATGATATGAAGCCAACTCTTTGTCGCGTACTGGAATTTTTATCGCGTACTTGTTTTAGAAAATAGGTAAAAGTGCATGGCAATGCAAAATGTATAAACAACAAAATAAATAGCATATTCAACTATAAACAATAGAAATAACTCAATTGCATTCAATATTGGACGTAACTTTGTCCATTCAATATGACACCTTCTGTACAAGAACCAGTGTAAAAGAAAAGAATCAACATTTCATACGATTCATCACTTGTCAGACATGGCTTCGCTTTTCTAACATCGTTCCCGAGAGCAATACTCTTCACAATTCAACTCCTTCACAATGAGAGACACCAGAAAGCATCAAAGCATATTCAAAACGGCGAAGGAGTATGAAACGGTTGTCAAAACACTCATGTTTATATTTTTGACGCTTTTTACATTTCTCCGAACGTCAAATGCTTTCCCGCGTCTGTCTTCTTTTCTGGTAGAACAATGGAAGGAAATGTACGAAAGCTACACGTAGGATTCTGTTACATTTCGCGAAAAAATGCAGAGTCCGTCACAAACGCTTCGACCCGGAACAGAAAGGAGATATCTAATGGAAGAACTGAAAACATGGAAAAGTCAACGTATTCTATCATCACACACCTGTTTCTCATTCGAACCAAACTTAGAACACTTGTGACCACAAAACAAAATGACTTCATTAATTCATGTCACCAAGGTGCACATATCTTTTACAAAATAAAAAAAAATCCTCCCACTTTAACTCAAACATCGGAGCACAAATACACACATATTGCACACAGGAATTTCACAACCATTTATAAATATTCACATGAAACAATTAAATGCAAGCGGTACTACACTGCTGGCACCCGAGAGCCCGAAGTGGCTGTTCCCCGGACACTCGGGTCCAATGGTCTCTGGGCGAAGACTGAAGCATGGCAGTCACTGGGTGACAAGACACTTTTTGATCATTCAGGTACACGGACGTAGTCGCCATCGAGGCGAACTTCTGCTGACATCGTCACCATCATCGAAAGAAAACAGATATGGATTGTTATTGGACGAAGAGGGAAAGCGATAGACCAGAACGATACAAACGACTTAGCTGTGAGTCTCCCTCTGGCAGGGGGCATATTCACTCCTACGACCCTTCTTCACATCGTGTAACATGGATGACACATTCCTAAGAAAACAAATACAACTTGCGACGATCAAGAAACCAAGAAATTTTTACGCTCTCTAGTACCTAACTTGAAAGGATCCGGGAATTTTCGAAAAGTGTCAAATAAACATACTTTGCACGCTTTAAAATTAAATTGAAGAAAAGCCGTGACATCATAAATATCCGAGGATAAAGTACCTCTTTGAAAACGCATTTTCTAAATTAAAAAAGAAATAGTGTCAATATTAAGTGCACTTCAAGCAAGTTCTGTTTCCGATCGACGGTTCCAAGCATGGCATCACGAGATAGCTGCGGGAGGCAAACAGGCACCAAATTCCATCACCGACCCCATCGAAAAGTGTCTCGTCACCTGGTGACTGTGTCTAGAAGTACAAGTGGTGGCAGCGTTGTAGGAAGGCGTCGGTGGCGGAGACCGGACCACCTCCTCCTCCTCCTCCTCCTTCGCAATGGACGCAGCAGAAGTCCTCGGAAGCAGAGGAGTGCTGCTACCTGGACGCAGGGACTTCCAATTCCTTGTCGGACTTGAAGCGACAGGACGCGTGGGTGCGATCTGCCATGTGATGACTCTGTGGACAAACGTCCGCCTTACGCATCAATAGTCTGGTTCACTGGACACAGCTGCCGGGAACTTTATGACCATTCATTTACGACAATTGGACAATGACGGCGATTGGACCGATGGGGATAAAGATATAAGATTTTTCAATAAAACAAAATTAGAACCTATATGTTCGTGTGTGTCTGTTTGTGGCAAGTATGAGCAGAAAAAATCATTGCTACCCTCCCTTACACTAGGCTTTCTTCAGGGCTTTCATAGTGCACTGCTGTGTAATTTTTTAAAATTCGAATTTTCGAAACTTTTTCTTCATTTAACTTTAATCTGTTGTTGAGATCAACTGCGGAGCGATGAGCTCCAAAATTCGTCTCACATTTTTGTAAGGTATGTTCAAGCGCAATATTTTCGAAATTTGATTTAATTTTTTTCTTACATGTATCAATGGCAATTGAGAAAAAATGACAGTACAAAAATATATACTTTCACGTTTGCAAAGCAGCAGGGTTCAGTTTGTAAGTCATACGGGGAAATTCATTGTATGATCGACCAAAACAATCGACTAGCTTACAATTGGCCAAAAACTTTTATTTCAGTTTATTTCCATTCAAAACAAGACTTAGATCATATTTCCCGATAATTTTATCATAATTTATCATTAAATTGCTCACAATAAATTATTTGCGAAGTTAAGTCTAGGTTTGAAGTCAACGCCAAAGAATAAACAATCTACACTAAAATGAATCTTTATTGCTGTCAGATTGTGAATGTTTAGGATCTATTCTTTAGAGCCTAGCCAAAAAGTTCCTTCCTCTTAAAGCTCAGGTTTTAGGATTATTTTAGCAGCAAGTTTACAAATAATATAATAGGACCATATTTTAACAATTGAATATATTTTGATTATGATTAGTTACAAGCTATTTGAAGCTAGACAATGTCTCATGTCAATAAAGAGTTACTTAACTTTTCATTCACCAATCTTGGGAACATAAAATTTCCTATCCATCGCTTTGCTCCATTTCATTTTAAACTTCAAATAAAATTTGCCAGCAAATGTTTATTAATAATAGATGGAAATACAAAAATGTAATGACATAATGAATCAAAATGATACAAGACTACCTTGTCATGCAACACTTTCAGCTCGGTTCGTTGATTTTTCTCCATTATCGAGCTTCAAAAATGTAATACAGGGTTGAGCCAAAAATGATATTTTCCAGCAAATTTACCCAAATCCCTTTCCATAGTGTAAAACAACAAGCAGGGTAGACAATGGCAATTTAGGTAACTAGTGAAATGGGAATCAGATTCATTTTAATTAACCCGTCAGACAGATCATCTGCTTCTTAGACAGATAAGTTTAGTAGTCAGATATCTGGGTATTACAGCAAATATTATATTATATTAATTATATATATTATAATCAGATTTTCATCTTCTTGTGAAGTGAATTCTTTTGGAGCTTCATTATGGAATGGATCTTGGACGCACGCAAACTTCTTGGTTTAGTCCTCTGAGAAGTAGTTTGCGAATCAGTCAGCTAGTTGTAACAGATCCTCTGTGAAAAGTAACAGCATACCACGTGAAACCTTATCTCCACTACAGACCACGTACTGCTGCAATACAGGAAAACAATCTTTGCCTCGATTATCATTGTTTCATTTTTTACTACATTTGTATTTTTTTCCTTGAATGCTGAAATCCTCTCTTCAAGCTTCAATATATGAATGTTACGGCCCTGAAGTGAAACATTCAATGCATTTAGTTTTTCGAATGTGTCACACAAGTATACCAGTTTCAGCAAGAAGTCTGGATCCGCGAAATTATTGGCGTTCACATGATCATTTTCTTTCAAGACATTGTAAATTTCTTGTCGAAGTTCAAAAGTTTGAGAAAGTACATCGCCACGTGAGAACCAACGCGAGCTGCAGTAGTATACAAGGGATGTGTGCTCGACCCTCAAATCCACGCATAGGCTTTTGAAAAATCTGACTTTACGTGGCCTAGTTTGTATGTAGTTTACCACATTTATTACGCATTTTAGGACGAGATTTAGTGGAAGACTCAGCGATTTCGATGCAAGTACTTCTCTGTGAATGATGCTATGTGTTCACAAACAATCCGGGACTTTGCGACGAATCAGCGCCTGTAGTCCTCCGTATTGACCAGACATTGATCGTCCACCATAAAGTGCACACACCGATGCACTTTGTCCACTCCAAATCATTTTCTGTCATAAATGTGTCAAAGATATCGAACATATCTTCAACCCTTGCACTTCTAGTAATGCTTTAACATAACAGAAGGTCTTCAACGATAATACAACCATCAATGAAACGTACATAGCTGATGAGATGTGCATCCTCATTGCTGTCTGTGGCTTCATCCAGTTGCAGCCCATATTCATTTCCTTTCACTTTTTCTATCAATTGATCGTTGAGGTCCTGAGCCATGTGCTGGATTCTTCGATTGATGGTGTTGTTCAACAAGGGAATATTCGCCAGAAGTTTCTCCGCAATTTCTCCTATTATTGTATTAGCTATGTCCACAGCAGCCGGTAGAATTAATTCCTCGGCAATGGTGTGGGCCTTTTTGCACTTCGCTACTCTATATGCCACCTTGAGGGACGCCAAGTACGCACTTTTTGGCACAGGCGCTTGCTTAGTGAAAACATTCTTTTGTTGGTGCAAATCTTTCATTTTTCTGCTAAAATATTCACGTGGTTTATCTACCATGTTGGGATGCGTTGTTTGAAAGTACCGCTTCAATTTACTTGGATTCATGCTCTTGGATGATAGAACTTTATAACACATCACATACTGCGGTCTCTCTTCATCGTTAACTTCTATTGAAGTGAAAAGCCACGTAGCTGTCTTCGTATTTGCAGCATTTCCACTTCTTTCCACACACGTCACACGTCGATGCATGATCTTCATTAGCACTAGCATTATCATTTTTTTCCATCAAAAATCTATCCATTTTTATGAAAAATATCTATACAACTTTCTTCGTACACGGCTTGCACAAGAGAGATGACTGGCGGAGTACCTGCCCAAATAATCAGACGATCTGAACAGTCGGAATGTCATCAATGAAACGTCTCTTAATAACTCAATTGATTATAAGGTTGATAACGTTTCACCACTATCCAGTATCATCTGCTGCTTTTATTCTGTAAAATTTCATTCCATGAATACATAAACGTATTATTACATATAATAATTTAATATTATTGTCGGATTACATAAATAATAAATTATACGAATTTTGTCATTACGAAATGATCCATCAACTCCAAAGTTGTGTATTGAAGTAAGAGGTTATGGCTGCTTTCTACTTATTTTAATCTTCTCACAGCAACAGTCCATTTCTCTCTCTGTTTGATTTTGAATATATGGGGTGGATTATTAGTATATTGAATTTGGGTTATTTTCTCTCTTATTTCTACCGTTAATAGCTGAGTAAACCCAATAACCCATATTAACGTATGTAAAAATCAACAAATTATCCACCGACGGTTTCTCTAGAAATCCGCAGCGTAGTTTCGTCTATCCCCATCTTCCTCACGCTCCTAGTCAATATATTAGATTGGAGTCCACTTCGCGGCACCCCAGGGTGCCGGGGCACACAGTTTGGGAACCCCAGACCTAGGCAATACACAATATCTGAATTTCCAACACTTCCTACAACATACAACACTGAAACCTGAAAATCACTCAAATGTGCAGCATACATTATGTATTGCGTTTCTTTTCTTGTAAATGAATTACTGAAGTGAAAATCTCCATCTTTCCAAGTGTAAAATATTTAAAATAAAAAATAAAAGAATATAAATAATGAATTTCTCAAAAATAAATTAATAAACTGGCTCACGATACTTTGACGTTATAAACAAATTGTTGGCAAATTTATCTGTGAAAAAAATCTCATATTAAAGAAAGCCATCATATTGGCATAAGAAACCCCATCAAGGAGATTATATTCAGAAAGCTGCACCACCTTCAGTTTCGAGCTGATAAACCTACATTAATACTAGATAATCAATTGTTACTCCTCGGGAGGTGTTCTGTTCAATTGGTCCAACCCCATTTATGAACCCTTAAAGTAAAGGAGTTTTATGTGAGCATTTGTTCCGGTATTTCAATTTGAATCATTTTAATTCTGTTAAAGAGAAGAAATTCATCTCTCAACCAACCACTCCATGGATCCAAAAAGTAAGCGGGTAGAAGGTGGTCACCCTACTTAGAATGCAAACAAAAACTTATTAAAATAAGCGAAAAATTTTAATATTTGCCTTTGCACGGGAATGCCAACCGGACATCCACTGAAGACCAAGACCCATCTACATAACTCTTTCTGTAGCAATATTTTGAAGTTTACATCAATTAGTGCCAAACTGTGGTTGAAACATAGTTAGTTAATACCATGAAAATAAAATTACTTATATTCTTGCATTGTTCTGACCAAATTAATAGCAAGCAAATAAAAGTGTCTAGTCCGAGTACAAAATCTCAAAACTACACATGAGAATAAGGATATGGCTCATAATGTAGCCATATCCCATAATATGGCCCTCACTAAACAAAACCTTTGCCCAAAAGATGGATAAACTCACTTAATGAAATTTTTAAACTATAAAGTGATAAATAAAAAAATTACAACTTAGAACCTTTGTTTGTATGATCACAATATATTTTGGTATTTTATCAGTGCACAATGTTTCAACTCTAGTTTTGAGTCATCACCAGGTGTAACCAAGAATTAGTTCCACTAAACCAAGTTGTGTAAAGTGGTAACAATGTCATTTATGTGAATATCAGTCATATGAAACCAAACATGCCGTCTTCACCGGAAAACATAATATAATAAAAGTAGAACAGAACATACAGATAATGTGTTTCGCTCAGTATCATATATCATACTCTTTCTCTTTTTTGAATTGATAAACTTCTGTGGGATGGGAAATGTGGTCAGAGAGAATTTTAACAATTACACAAACCAAACAATAAAGGCCTATTGAAAAGTATTTTGTGTAAAATAATATCCCATATTAAAAATAATATCTGTTCAGCTGGAATTTTAAGATGTGTTATAAAGTATGATAATGTATGCAATACTCGTTCATAAATTACATCATGCGACTTCGAGGATTTTTTACCCCACCAGTCCACCATGTCACGCTTCATCACGTTATAACAAATCCCTCCTTAATTTGACATCACAAAATGATAAACCCCTCCCATCATAAATCATAATTAACCCATCATAGCATGGAAACAGTAATTAAAGGAGAAAATATAATCATTTGTATACTTAAGACAGCTATAAATGTCGAAGGTGGAGAAAGCGGTATGCGAGGGATTATAATTCTTTTGTTGTTATTGTAGCAAAAATTGCCTCGATTTTCAACATTNTTCAACATTTATGATATCAAATGTAACTTCACGCTTTCCAAAATACCTTCGTCCCCCTCACCATGAACCATCACATTTTGCCAACCCAGCCCCCTCCCCCCAAGACAGTGACATAATTTATTAATAATCCCTCAATAGATCTTCATTCAGATTTGATTTCAATGCACTTAAAAGTACATGGGGACATCTACAACATTAAAATGTTTTGTAATCTAAATGAAGCTTTTATTTCAAGGACTCTCACCTGATTGGATGGGAAGCGACCGTACAAGGAAACAAGAGCCACAAACATGGCAAGTCCGATACCAGAAGGAATGAAGGCAGTCCATTTGGCGGAAAGAGGGTAGTTCATATATCGAGAGTTCATCTGCATGTCATCTGAAACCATTCAAAAAAATTCTTTAAAAATTTATCCTTTTCTACTCAAGTTATAAAAAGTAAGTGATAAAATTTATGTATGAACTTTATTACAACATATGTCTATTATTTTCTTCAAATTTTTGTATCTTCATTTCCCATGATACAAGTTTAAATTTCCCACAGCTCATGTTTTTATATATATATTTTATATTTAGAATGTGAATTTATTAACTGTTAAATTCCTGAGAAACTTCTTTGTAAAGTACATTCTAAAATAATTTATGAAAATTCACAGTATTGTAATGGATGCTTATAATTCATAGATTATATTTTGATCAGCTCTCAAACTTGGCTTTGAGGTGTGTATTATCTCTGTAGGCCCATCCCTTTACAGATCTTTAAGCACTTTGATTGAAATTATAAAATGGTTCCTTTTGTCCTTTCTGCATGTAAATTAACATTTTTTTATCTACATAATCATGTGGAATTTTTATGTAAATTCCTGTCAATAAATAATTTCTTCAATTAAATTTAGTAATTTTGAAATTTTATGGAATTTTAAAAATATGTAATACACAAGACAGAAGGAGTACAGAATTTGTTAAGTCATGTTATATTCAACACAGATAGCAAGATGATAGCATAGCTAGTTTTCATTATCACCAGTAATACAATGATTGGTCACCAGTATTTGGATGAATATTTCATAAGAAAAGCACTTGCTCTAGGGTAGCCATTTTCAAGTAATTCGGAGGTTACAAATTCTATTTAAAATAAGATATTACGTAACTTAGCAAAGTTAAGTTTGCAAGTAACTTAAAAATGATATGAAAACGAAAATTAAAAATAAACACAGTCTCGTATCTTTCATATTATGAGAGTAATTAAAATGTAAATATAGCAGTTCCAAGTTGTTAGTAAATAATGATTTTAAAAATATTTAATTGTAAACACACTCTTCCCTGTAAATACACACAATAATTTATTAGGTCATTATTTGTTATGAATTAAATGAATAACTATGAGCTCTATGTTGTATTGTAATGAAATGATAACACACTGAAATATGTGGAAACAATGAAATAAAGTATTTACTTTTTCCATTTAAAGCAGGCTGAGTAGGTCTGCAAGTCAGTCTGCATGTTGAGGTATAAGTAAAAACTAATGTAATTTTAGATTTTCAGAGAAAATTGACAATCAAGTTTGTTTAATACCAACTAATTTACCAGGTAATAGTTAAGATATTTAACTTTTTTTAATACTAAATATAGTAGCATTAAAGCTAACTGTGTATTTACATTGCTTGCAAATGGATTCTTGGATGATAACATAGAATCACTGATACTGACATGTCTGTTGATAAAATCAAATCAATAGCAGATCTGAAAACATAAAATTGTTTTGATTATTCCTCTTTATCCATAAAAATGGTAAATAATTAGTGTAGTTTTAGTCTGAAAGTTAAAGCACCTTAAAGAAAGTTGTATTTTATCAGAAATATTATTAATACAGAGGAAGAGTATATAGACCAATATTTATCTTCAGAGGTCCGAATCATGTCAGCAATTGTGCAGAAGTCCGTACTACTGCCATGTGATCAATGTAGAGGAATAAATAGCATTGTATAGTTTGTAAGTATCATAAGATCTTACAAAAAAGATCTTGCTCATAATAAACAAATATAGAAAAGAAACAACATCATACTAATATTGAGTATGCTGTGAACATGTAAAATATCTTGTTGCATGTTTTATTTATTCTAAAAAAAATTAAACTTTAGTAAATTCAAAAATACAGCAGGTATATTTCTGGCAATACATTATCCAAAACAGTTTTGCAATAATACATTTTTTCACTTAAAAAAGGGAGAAAACATAATTCACAAAGTTAATGAAAGTTAATGAAATTTTATCTTTTCATAATGATTGTTATACACACACTTGCACAAGGTTTCAAACTGAGTTGTAAGAAGCTTATCATTTTCAATGTAACCATCTTCCTTTTTGATATTAAATTATAATCACTGAGAATTTCCAAACATTTTCATTTTTCAGTGTTCCAATATTTTGCTGCTGAGCTCTTGAAGTTCTGGGATTTTCAGGAGGTCATCAAAGTCAGTATTTCAGTTGTTTGTTTTGATTAAAAAATATACTCTTGTTTTAAATTCAGAAATGTTTAATGTAAAATTTAAGAAACAAGCACATAATTAGAAGAGGTGTGTCTTCAAATGAATAAACTGGAATGAGTAGGAAAAGGTAATCCTTAGGTTCACTGCACATCATCTTAATTCTTGGCGTGATTTGAAAGACTGCTTATAAGACCATACTGAGTAACGTACAAAAAGTTCTTTGGTTGGGACTCAGCATATTCTTTGGACAATGCACAAGTACATTAAATTGTTATATTTTCATGTTAATCTTAAGTAAATAATTTTTTGAAACTGGAAAAAAAAAAATACATACCCTCATAATACGGCTGACCAATTTTGACATCAATCTGTGAGCGGACTTCCCATGTCCATAGGCTGGCATTGTTTTTCTCTATAATTTCAGAATCGTTGATGGTACGCACTTTGTCATCAGGTCCTGACAATTTAAGTTATAATTATGATATGAATTAAAAGTACAGAAACACAATATACAAATAATTAGGAAAATAAAATAATAAAAATTTACTGATGTTTAAAACATTTACTGAACACAAATTAACACAGATTATTTTTTGTAATTTTTCCTCTTACATCTAAATACTTATTCTCAGTTGAATTTAAGCACTTGGACATTCAATTACAAAATATTCATATACTTGCATTTATAAGTTTTACAAACATTATTCTGTATATTTTTGTATGACACTTTACAGAATAAAATTACATAAATCAGGTTCACTTTAAAGTTTCTTCATATATGATCATTTTGTAGTACTAAAAATAAATATCATTTGGTAGAATCTATTTCAAAAAATTATACTGCTTTAGTTTTATTAATGAAAATGTAAAAAAGTTCATAAAATATAAAATTATCACTTATACCAACCGCAGTGAAGTTTAACTGAAGTAACAGTAGCAGTACAAAGGAGTAGATGTAATAAGTGGTACGTGTTTATAAAAGATATTAGATTTGTTTTCCTTTTATTGAAAAATACAAGTATTGCTAATTATTGTCACATATTTTATTCAGCAAAATCCAACATACTAAGTTAGCCCAATTAAACTTGCCTGTATACTGTCCAAAATCTCTAGGATCATAAAAGATTTGATTCTTCCACATATTCAGATCCAATAACATCACCAAGAATATTATTCCATAGTTAAACCACTTCCCTGAAAATCGAGAAATTTTTTATTATTTTTAGTCATAATAAATATTATAATATATGCTTAGTTGTTTGGCACAAACTACATATGTCTACTGACTTTCCTGTGTCTCTCTCAAGATACAGTTTAATCAAGCATACTCCAGTCTTAGAAGCCTCTGTTTACAAAAAAACAATGTTTAAATTGGCTGTACAAATTCAATATATCTTTGTAATTCATGCATGGTGTTTAAGATACAATATGATGAGTATAATGCCCCTCTGGAATTTCATGGTTCTAGGAAATGAAGAGCAGCCTTTTAAATAATTTGAGGGCAATCATTAACATATTTTTGGCAACATTTCACATTAAATGAATGTGGAAATTTCATCTTCATTCAGTTGGAACTGTGAATTTATTCAAAACAAAATATACAAGATCAACAAGAATAAATAAATAAAAATAAAATTAATGTAATTATCAATAAGTTAATGTTGACCCACTTCATTTTATTAATGTCATGAAATTTTTTTGAAATCCTCAACAAATAATCACATGTACATTCTAGTCAAATAAAGTGATTTAGGATGACACAAACCTACAAAAGCATAACTTAATTCATTCATATTTAATTTGTTACATATAAGGAAATATGAACAATTGCCTCCTAGAAAATTTATAGAGCTAAATAAAAGTGGTCAAACTTATAGCTATCTATTAAAAAGAAATATGAATAAATCAAAGAGGATGGTTAATCATGATAGAAAATTGATACAAAATGAAGGACTAGAAGACTAGATCCTAAATAAGTGATCAAATTGTTTCAAAAAGTAATCTCAATATTAGTGATGTGAACCAAAGCAACTTTTGCACACATGGGAATGCAGTTTGAATTCCACGTCTTCTTTTATGTTTATTTTATAAGTTTCCAATGAGAGGTAAAGCAAACTACAGTATAAGAAAATTAATGTCCAATAAAACATATGTGAACCACTTCTTATACAAAAATACATTTTCTAATTACTTCATCATAAGCAATATGAAAATGTACATGGTTTCATGAAAGCATTCACTATGCAGGTATAATTTTTTTATTACATGAAATTTAGTAATAGTATAATAATGAAATAAGCAAAAAAAAAAAAAAAATCTTAAACCCTACCTTTAAACTATCATAGTTTACTTCAGTACTTGTAAATAGAAGAGTATTTTATAATTAAATAATTCTGAGTAAAATACTTGTTTATGAAAATTATCAAGTTATTTCTACAATCATTTTATAAATTTCATAAGACTTTTGAGTGATTAATTCTACAAAAAAATCATTCCCTTCAATAGAGTTTTAAAATAAATTATCCCAAAACCCTTTTTCTCATTCTTTGAAAAAATAAACAGATCAATGTGAAAGAACAATGATAAAGAACAACAGATACAGTTTTTTGAGGTAATATTTTTTTTTGTGTAAAAGTAATTGGGAAGGAGGAACATTGTCCCCACTCTCTTGTCAAAATATCTACAGGCCATTTCAGCTTTCATATAATGCCATGGGAACGTGCTGACAGCCACATAGAGTCCACCCCAAATGGAGTGCGCTGCTAACCTAATGCGACTGATATACTCACACTGAACGCGACTACTAGGTTGCGAAGATAGTAGCGAAAGTGGAATTCTCCATACACTATTTAACACCACAGTGAAATGTGATGCCAAGAAGTATACGAAATGAGTGAAAAATAATATTTGATAATTTAATGTAACCAATCCAAATCCATTAGGAGGACACTAAAATGTTTTTTTCCACATACAAAAAAACAAACTACATTTTCAAAGTTTCACTTTTATTTCCAAAGTATGAGGTATATTATATCCCCAAGTAGGACTACTATACAACATGGTAAACATTTAGAAATGACATTAAAATTATAAACATAGTGAAGACTTGGACTATTATATTTTTAATATCCAAATGTCGAGTCAATTGTTCGGATTTGAAAAAAAGTATATTTAGAACAAAATGTGCAAATAATTTAGACTTAAATTCTGCACAAATTTCATAATGGTGGTAGTTACCTTAAGTTAGGAAACTTGAGACAAAATCGTAGGACTAAAAAAGGAACAGGAATTTTAGTTATTAAGAAGTTGGCAATGTTAACAATTTTAAGTTTAAAATCCCTAAAGTACTCGTATTCTAAAATAGAAAGAGATCAAACCGTCCCTTCTCAGAAATGAAATTGTGTTGAATCACATTT
>NNCF01128056.1:72132-94062 GCA_002313205.1 Laupala kohalensis
GAATTTTTTGAATCCGCCTCTGCCTTAGGGCCCTTGATCGGAATTGATGGGATGGTCCCTTGCTTGCTTCCGGAGAGTAAATTAGTTTTTTTCCCTCCACGTGGTCATACGCAGTTTGTACTGTTTTTTGACAATAAATTTATTTTATTTTTTTATTTTAGAACAGATATGGACGGTACAATCATTTCTGGTTCAATTGGGGGTTATTTCTTTAAAGAAATTTTACGTGTCGCTATGCGTCTCTCGAAAATATTACTGCAGAAATGGTTTTGGAGCGTTTCTCTAAAATGCACGGAAAATTTATATTAATATAATTGTTTACGATGAATTAATTATAAATAATCGTATGAGTAATTTTGATGGTTTTGTTCGTCGTTTCGTAATATATCACATCACTTATTATTATAAAGTTTATGTTTATTCGTTGAAATTCAGACAGGATGGGATGTCTAAACGGAGTTTGCTAGGATTCAGATAAAAGTATTCCTATATCCACGTCGTTTAGGCCCAGGGCCCACTCCCGACAACAGTCCCAGTTACGCCTATGAACATGGTGAAATTCGGTCAGAACTCCGCCGGGGAGATGTGATACAAGAGGAACATGATGGAATGAATCCTATTAATACCGGTCACTTCGCCTAACGTTGCCAATTATTTTGCTCCTCTTTATGGACGAGGTTCATGGCAAAACCTCACTGCCGTATTGCCCTTTCTGAAACGAGTGCAAGCTTGTTGTCGCCATTCCAGTATTAAGAGAGAAGTAGAGAGCATTCTTCAACGAATGTACTGACAACCAATGCAAGTATACGGAGTTCAATCGTTCTCGAAAATTGTTTCATTAGTACATTACACGATTTCTACTGAATGAGATTTTCTTTCACACTTAACGAGGGAGCTAATGACCATGTCCACAACGAAACAAAGAACCAGTTTCACTAATATTTATGGATTGCGGAGTTAAGTAAAGTAGGCGGTTTGGAGAATAGCATCGTCCGAAGTAGGTCTCTTATGCCGCTAAGCTCTTTGAGTTGAATCATGTGTACGGCTTCGCTTGGCCAGTCAACGGAAACCCACGCAGGACGCTCACTTTGTTACTTGAGAAATTGAATTCTGTGCCAACCAGCAAGTGAACGAGTTTCGGAAGTGAACATATGTAGCGGTGTATCATTCATAAATTTAAATAATTTTAACGCTATTGCAAAAGACGGAATTTTTTTTTTCAATTACAGTAAATTCCAATTTTTAACGCATATACATCAAATTTCCGTCTACATCGAGCTTTCCCCCATTACTTTAGAATTTTGCTATGGTTTCTCTATAAAACGACCCGGATATTTCTTATACCTATCTTTTTTGGCTCCCTTTCATCGGTTCCCTCACATCTGTACAGAATTTTGAAGGTACAGATTGAAGTACCAGAGTATTCCTTCAAGTTATTTTCAAGTTCACCCAATAGTCAATTCGCGAAGTAATATTAACGAAGGGGGAAAACAAGCCCTGATAGTTTCGTTTTAGACCCACTTACTGATCGTGTAACATAAGCGCGAACTTTTCACACAAAAAAAGTTATACAAACGTATGTGANATTATTAAATGACACTAACATGTTTAATGAAGCTCGTAGAATAGGCATAATTTGAAATTAAAATGTGATTCAACACAATTTCATTTCTGAGAAGGGACGGTTTGATCTCTTTCTATTTTAGAATACGAGTACTTTAGGGATTTTAAACTTAAAATTGTTAACATTGCCAACTTCTTAATAACTAAAATTCCTGTTCCTTTTTTAGTCCTACGATTTTGTCTCAAGTTTCCTAACTTAAGGTAACTACCACCATTATGAAATTTGTGCAGAATTTAAGTCTAAATTATTTGCACATTTTGTTCTAAATATACTCTTTTGGTGAGATAGTACATAGTATTATTTGCAATGATTATCTACTTTGTTTTATATTTTTTACGAAGTTCTATACTAAATCCCCCTTCTCCGATTGCAGGGGTAAATAATAATTTTCTAATTATTTTCCTGTGCAAATATCCGATCGCTATGACCAAATTTCAATATTCTGAAGCCACTTTAATGAGCGACTTTTAATAACGAAAACGAGTGACGGATTTCCCCCCCGACCCAAAAAAAAAAAAAAAAGTGGCTCTGTTAATTAAAAAAGTAATTGGAGCACGAACTTGCAAATAATGGATTCAGTTAAGGTGGGACCAGCCATCACTCCAAGTCAGTCAAATAATTGAGATGCATAAATGTTATATTTATTATCATTCTAATTGTTTTAAAACAACAATATGAACAATAACGGAGAAAAAACACGATTTAATGTGTATCTATGAGTTAATAATACAGTACAAACAATATTCACGAACTCGCTTGACTCGTTTGAAGTGCCCAAGAGCACTAAGTACGAACATGGCGGCCGAGCGCAACAATTTCGTGATTTACGCACCTCACCTCAGAAAAAATTAAATAGCTTTCTCTGTTGTCCGGTGAGCAATAGATAAAAGTAATGTAAAAATACTACCGAAAATGTCCCACAAATCAAGGTAAACGTCCTCTATTTTCGCGATTTAAAAGTTGATCATTATTGGAAAGTAAGTGTTTTCTCCATATGACGCAATGTATTACACTATCATTTATAATTGCTGTTATTTCTTTTAAATGGCCGGTGAAGTATGTTTTTCTAACGTTGACCCACAATAAATATTTGTTATGCCGATTTCAGATATTTTTGTGATTTAATTCTACCTACGCTAGTACTACCTTAAATATGTGGAGATACTTCCTGTCTACCTGTCTCCAACATGAAGTTACGAGCTGGTCAAATGCGCACGAAATGTTTCCTGTCCAGCGTGTAATCCCCCCCAGATGTATCCGAAGATTTGAATAGCGTTATCGCATAAAACAGACTCACATTCCCCAGAGGACGTTAAACCGTTCCCTTGGATTTCGTCCTGCAGATCTTTCGTAGTGAATGGATTGTTAAACGATACCAGAGAAAATAAATCGCTGGGTGACGAATCCGCTGATCGCGATGATCCACAGCATGTTTTCTTCTGGATAGATCAAGTGAATGGGAAACTTTTGCCTGTTGATTTCAACGACTTAGCCTTACTGCGCAGGGCACGAATGGAGATCTTCATCTTCGTTTAATTACGAAGAACTGTTAGCGGTTATCAACAAAAATATTGTCACGCGAGGAAAATTTGACACTCCTGTGAAGCCCGACATTGCATCGAGGTATCATTAACAACAGTGAGCTTCAAGAAAGATGTTATGAAATCCCAAGACATGAAGAGCACAGAGATGATTGTTGAACTTCTCACGAGAGTTTCCAATGAAAACAAAGGTTTCGAAACAAATGTTAAAAATACAGACAGGAAATTCCGCGGAGAAAAAGAGAAAGAAAAGAGAAAGAAAAGAGAAAGAAAAGAGAAAGAAAAGAGAAAGAAAAGAGAAAGAAAAGAGAAAGAAAAGAGAAAGAAAACAAAGAAAAGGAAGAAAGAAAGAAAAGGAGAACAAGAAGTCAGGTTTATTCGAATACGTAGTGTCTAATTTCTATGAATTTTCTACATAGAACATTTCAAAACTTTGTTCGATAAATAGCAGTAATTCTCCCTTTTCCTTCGCCTCTGGACCATATTTCATCTAGTGAGACAACACAGTGAGTGAATGAATGTGCAATAGAAACAGCTATAGCCATGCGTGCTTTCCTGTCAGTCAGTCACCTGTGACATCCACCTCGGCGTATTTCCATTGCAGCGTGGCCACACTGAAGCCGGGCAAGTTGACGTGCAGCGTTGTCGTGAAATGCGGGAAATCCCAATCTTGCATCACGATCAACAAATCCATCACGAGGATGAAGGATGCGAGGAAGGCACGAGACAGCTCTGAAACACACGGACGCATTTCAAACAATGTGTCACTCCACTCACAAATAACGAAGATTAAAAAAAACAGACTTTCACGATGCATTTGAGGCTCCGGGGAGAGAGCTCTAGGGCCATCATTGTCACTCTCGAAATGAGGACACTATTCTTTCCCCAAAGGTTTAGGTATACAATCCTCGCAGCGGAAGAAAAGTAACGAGATGTAACCAATGGAGAGAGAGCGCGGTGTTGTCATGTGTCTGCAGCAGGAGTTAGCTTCACCTATTCCAGACGGCATGCCATGGCACCCACACAAAGGATGCTCGTACCCCTGGGAAAGAACTTCAGGCAATGTCCTTTTGCGCCAAAGGTTAGAGATCAAGTCCTATGTCCGTCACAGTTGGCATATCAATTACTGCCGGTTCTACGAAACGGCTGATGTTGGCGACAGGAAGAGTTGGCAACCTCGCATTGGTTTCTCGACTTTTACGTGGCCTTTAGGTTTCTCCCTCATTACTATTCTCTCGCTGCGAGTACTGTAGGGGTCTAATTTCCCTTCTCATTAATTATAATATTTACATTCAATAGTTTAAGGTTTATTTGATATGATTAGGATAGTATGTACGTGAAGAATGAGTGTAACCAATAATCAAGAGATAATTCCAAATGATTAGGAATTTTTCCGGACGAAAAAGACTACCTGAAAATGTTTTTTCAATGTGAACGTAGGCAGTGGTGTCACGGTGCCGGAACGCCGTTCCGGCACTGACTTTTGATATGTCTCTTTTTCTATTTAAACATCTACATAAGAGTTTATTTCATGCGACGTTTAAAGAAAATGATTTTGAGAAACACATTTCAAGTTAAATACAGCAAGAGACACGGGCCAAGCATGAGAGAAGTGATGCTGTTTTTATTTCAATGCCATTTGATTTTGGTTTGCGCTCTGCAATATATGAAAGTTGTATGTTACGTTTTCTCATTACTACTAGCACAAAAATGTGTTAGTTTTAAAGATTCCACTATTACTCGAATACTGATCATAATTTTATTTCGAGAACCAAGAGTTCCGTATCAAATATATCTTGTTATTAATATTCTGAATTCAAAAATAAGTATAAGGTGACAAAAATAACAGACCCAAGTATAAATTTATCCTTTCTTTAGGTTACAGAAATGGTGAAGTTCTAATACGAAAAATCGACTTCAGAAGGAGCTAAAATCTACAAATTATCGTATCAATTTTAAATATTTTCGGGAGGGAAGGGGTGGGAAATTCAGCGTTCTGGCACTGCTAAATTCACCAAGACACGACTGAATGTGGGAGCGTAATATTCGTATTTATAATTTTATCATTTCAAGAACAAAAAGCTTCACGATATAAAAACCAATTAAAAATTACAAGAGGTAACGCTCGCGAATTCGAGGATGTCGAGGTCGTAGCGTGAAAATTAATTTAAACGTTCGATGAATTTCTAAATTCGATGTCGCTGCCGAATTGTCCAATGCTGGATCGTAGAGGGTTTTTTTTTACAGTACATCTACGAATAGTCGAAATGTGAAGCAGCTTGATGAGAAAGTGTTTGTGAACGATTCGCGAGGAGGAGTGATGGCGCTAAATTTTGTTTCCGGAGCCTCTAAAGTGGATGGATGTCTCTGCCATTGGCGCCGTGCTATGACACCCCACCCCGCACCCCGTCAACCAACCCCTTGTGGAAGAACCAGGTCAAGGGATGGACGGAGGGAGGGAGGGATGGCAGAGAGATTCAACGCGGGTTGATCGATTCTTCCGAAGCGCCTTCCTCACCACCCCTCAGCACCGCAGTCATGACACTTCCGCGGGCAACAGGTTGCTCGTCCACCCATCCACTCACTCGCTGCTGCATCAGCATTACACGTACTCTCCCTCTTTCATTTTATTTCAAATACGTATTTACTAGATTCTCACCTGTTATGTTTCTTTTACGGTATTTTGAACGACCTTGTAAGTAGATGTTTTTACTGTGGCGTAACTACTCAAGCCGGGAAACCCGGGAAAAATGTATCTCGGGACCCCATAGTGGCCGTAGTTTTAGTGCTTAATATAACTAAATTTAGAAATATATTTTATGTTTTTTAGTGAAAAATACATCGTGTCTTAGTAACTGTTTAGTACTTTAAATTAATAATGTTTACATACCATATAATTTTAATGCAGTAGTTGTACAAGAAATTCTATGACACATTTATATTTTCATACGGCGTACTTTCGTTTTAGTACAGATTTAAACTGCTGCTTAAATCACCCGTGACTCATATTCGATGGATAAAACACTTGAACCACTTAATCTGTCTTGATTCGTGGAATTTCTCAAGTAATTTTTGACGAGCTTCAGTTTCAAAACTGACCGTTCTGGAGTCGCAACTGTAACTGGACAACTGTTGTGACGGGAAAAATACCCGACAGCGTAAAAGGATCAAGTAAAAATTGAGTTTATGTAAGAAATTTCGTTTATTATGACTAAATTACGTAATATAATGTTTTTTAATAATACAATTTGTTAGGTTTGAATAATAAATTTTCCTTCACAAATTTTTAGAAGTGAAGAATATACTTCCAGAGCAATGTCCGGGTCTACATGGTGTTAGTTACGCCATTAATTGATTATAAACACTCGACATTGAGACCGCTACTTTCTGTCACGAGGTGATTGTAGTACATAAACAAATAAATTAATTTTGTCTCGATAATGAAATAAAAACAGGTTAACTACAAATACCTAAAAAACAATTCTATCGAAAAATATTATTATAAGAAAGAATTCTTCATTAACATCAAAACTGAATACTCGAAATAAACAATTATAAATTTCAGATAGCCGGTCTGGGCCCGTTCTTAAATTCAAAATGTTTCTCGCAAATTTAATGTGTAATAATGCTTTACAGTATTTTGATTCCTGATCTAATATAAAAACATTATCCCAATCTATCGAATAATCTTTATTTATACTAAGTAATGATCTAACAGTGTGTTGTTGTGAGTTTATGTTTCATTGCTCTTTGATTTGCATCTTTGATAATAATGTGCGTTTAGTCTCTTCAATATAGCAAAAAGGAAAAATTTTACAAAATAGCCCGTAAACAACATATTGTTAAGACAGTTTATCAGTCGTCCTTCCACTTAACTATAAGATTATATTTAGATTTGTTGACCATACATTTAACTAAGTGATTATATGGATGTACATACAAATACTCATATTAGATTATTTTGTTCGTCCATTTTGGCATGCATCTTTGACCACTATTCAACACTTACCAAAACTGTTATCTACTGTCATCTTTTAACAAATAACATACTTCAAATATCTTACTTGGAAGGAAGCTATAAAAAATGTTTCACCGTCTGCGGCCAAGTTAAAATGGCGACGGATCGGGATTTGAACCCAGTGTTTCCTGCTCTGGCCGCAGGACCACTGCATTGCCTGCCTCGACTCTCATGCTGGAAGTACTTGTATCCGATTTACACACACCTACGTCTCTATATTTTAACTTTCCGAGTGGATGTGGTACTTAGGGAGTCGAGGCGAGTACTACAGTGAACGGCACACCTGCGGCCCAGCATCAGGTCCCGGGTTCGTGTCCCGGTGTGTCACCATTTACACCTGGCCGCAGTCGATGTAATCTATCTTATACGAGTAGGTACTCGTGAGGTAAACGGAGACCTAGTGAGTGCAATGCTCTGAGGAGTAATAAAACATATCACTGTAATACTACGAAGTGAGCAGAATATATTCTTAAAATTGAAAATTTGTGGTCCGGAGAGAAGATGAAACTTAAAAGAATTGAGACTGAAACGTGCAATGTCTCCATTTCTACCCAATATAGTATCATTATATCAGTGAAAAAGTATAGTTTTCTGAATTATCTCGTTTTTGAAAAGTGCACTATTAAATAAAGTTGGAAAACAAAAAAACTGTCATAGAAGTAAATATTTCGTTACTACCAAAAATTATGAAAACATATTTTAACTAATTTTATACAAATCTTAACAGTAATATAAATTATATTATGTGTGTTCTTTAACAATAATTAAATCATAAGCGTGTAAGATTTAACATGGCCTTTGTTCTTACATGCTACGCCATCTCCCCCACAATGTTCATCTGAGAAGTGTTAAATTGTGAACCCATAGTTATCAATAAAACAAAATTTGCGAGCCTGGAAGGATAAAAACAATTAGCATAGTGAAAGGGGGAAAACCTTTTTTCTTTCAAGGAGTCCGTTTGAAACTCGAAAAAATATCAATATTGTTCTTAACGTCGGCAATAATAGTAGAACGAAGAAATAAAATTTTCTTTTATAGCATACAAGTTTATTTCTAAAAAGAATTAAAAACGCACTAGACTGTAAACCTCACTTTGCACGTCGCAAACAAAGTTTTACACAATGGAGTTTAAAAATCTAAACACATTGTAGATAAAAAATTGTTAAAAACACTTGAGGAACTGTTTAAAAATATTCTAATTAAATTTGGTTGTTATAAAATAAGGTAATTTAATTTTTTTTTGTACCAGTCCGGCCTGGGCTTCCAGAGGTATTTGGTACTTGGATCGGGTATGATAGAATGCTCCCTCACTGGATCTCGAACAGTAAAATAGCTTATAGGTCCTCCACTTGGTAAAACAACTCAGTTTGCGTATCATTTTTCGGCAATAAATTGTTTATTAACGTCGTACTGTAATGAAGATTGTAGAGTTGAGCGTTCTGCTTTATTCAAGGAGTGTGCAATGCATTTCGATTATAGATCCGCCTTCCCTGCCTGGTATGACCCTTGGCATCTGGCTGTTTTCTCCTTTTCACTCGCATTGGAGCCTTTCCTTCTTGAAAATGCACCGCATCCCCCTGGCTCTCTTCCGATAGCATTTCTCCCGAACCCTTCCGGCTGCACCGCCAGAAATAGATAATGCATTTTCGGTTCCATTAACACCATGCGCTGCCACCCCCTCCACCCCTCCTATAAAGTAACGCCTCCTGCCCCTCCTCCTAACAACTTTCCTCGTTAGCATTATACCATCTACGTCACACGTCTACATCGACTTATAGCATGTTTCATCACAACTCGGTAAATAGAATGGAAAAAGAAACGTCACTCAATTGAAAACAGGAGAAAATATGACTAGCGTAAAGTTTTGCATGCATAAACAAATATCCCTGTTACAGGAGCAAATAGAGAGTTTTTGCATACCGTACACGCTGCAATGGGAAGATCGAGTGTTGTCGGTACCTTCCACTCAAATTATACTAAAAATTGTAAACCCTAACGAACTACTTCTATGCAAGCGTACGCAAGTAAACTGTACTGCGAGTAAACCAGCACGGGCTCATACGGCACACACAACCAACAAATCTTAGATATCAACATAAACTCAAATCCAGACCAGAATCCTCCATAACCTCGCTCACTAGCGTACCACTAACAACATACGTAAATAGAGGCGTTGTAAATTACTACGGTAGGAGCGTGTGTGTACCACTAACTTCTGAGCATGCGCAGAAGCAATTTGCATGTAAGCAGCAGATACGATAGCTCGCAGGAACGCTATGCAAAAACTCCCTAATGACTGAAAAGAACTTTTTTTTACATGTTTTGTGCATCAGATGTAATCAAACTGAGTGCAATTTTCAATGCAGTCTTCTCATATATTCGAAGTGGGATCTTGTGGGTTTTTTTCGTAGATGGGGAAAAATTTAATTTGGTTTCTCTTTATTGCTTAAAAGAAAAAAGAAAAATTCGTGCGAAGGTTGCTATTAGCGCAGTCTCTATTTCTCAGTTGATAAAACTGTTTTAGAAATGGCGCTCAGAAATTCAACAATAAACATTAATCTGGAAACCAATAATATGCTGTTTTTACAGAAGAAAAATACACTTCTGTATTAAATTCAGGCTACTTATATTTCATGTAATTCTTACAGTTAGGTACCTATCCTCAGACTAAATATTAAATTAGTCGTTGTATCAACTCGTCAAGAAGATTTCCAAAAATTAATAAGACCAATAAAGACGTAGTTTAAAGTTAGAAAAAAATTCTAAGTTACTTTTCTTAGTTAACTTTAAATCAATATTTAAGATACCCAGTCTGAAGAACATTTTCGAGCTTATCCCTAAGTTCCTTGTACAATAAACTGAATAAACAACAGCCGCATCATAGTTCCTAGTTTTTCCGCCAGAGAGTGCGGTCAAGACATGCAGGGCAACAGAACTCGAGTTTAGCGAATGGGAAACACTTCAGTATTCATGGGGTGCGGGTGGGGGGGTGACAGCGAGTCACGTGAAGGCCAAGCACTGATGACCTTTCCAAGGGTGCGAGGTCGCGATATGAGGATTGCAAAGGTTATTCCGTCTCAGTATTTCACCTTCCTTGTGAGAGACTACACTGTAAATCTCACGAAGATTTACAGGCAAACAGATGACTCATAATGTGTCATTAACACGAAGCTAATTTAAATTTAACTATATTTCTTTCATATAGTTAACTTCTCTGTTCATAACAGATGATTGTGAGTTTTACTTGGAGAGATAATTTATACGGGAAATATTGAAACAAACGAAGATTTCTCAAGATTGCAAAGAAATAAGTCTAAAAGACCTTAATGTCATGATAACTGAATAGGTCCAAGTGTTGAAATTCTCGTTCCTGCTTCTGAGAGTAATTTGTTGCATTTTATTTTAGGGTTGCAATATTTTTTTTTTCTTCTTCCCGCAGTCCATAGGACAGCTTCTTTTTCAGGAGTCTGTTGAAATGCATATCTGCGTAAGACATCCACAAAAGATTTATATAGCTCTATCCATTAAAAAGCTCCGTGTTCAAACTCTTTGTTTCATTGTGCGAGGTAGATGCAGTGTCCGGGTAACGTTCACATGTTACATACAATAAACCGTACATCGTATTCATTCGTATTTACAAACGGCAAGTGTTTGGTGGATTATATATTAACTATTCTGTTATCAAGTTATTGGTGTCTGTGATACCTTTATTCTACGATGTTACCGCACGATTTCATTTTTAGAGACGATTTAGATTGTTCCAGAAATATTTACTGTACCTGATGTGATGACAAAATTACCAGTTGGAGTGTTGTGTGAGAAACACTTCGGATGTTTCTCTTCGTGTTTAGAGAGAGGCAGCGCAGTTGATAATGTATTATTAGGTCTTGTCCTGCGTGGGTGACAAATTCGAGCGACAGCGCGCGACTAGACTCAAACACACTAATAGTCACGAGACTGTCCTGCGTGAGGGACAGAGTCACTGTAGCGCTACAAGCGCGACATTCGACGACGCTTGGACGTAAAAATTGCACGAGTTTTGTCGCGCGTCAGACGCTACATTTCACACGACCTACTTGATCATTCTAGAGAATGTTGTATGTAAACAATAAAATGTAGTAGTATCAAGTAGGTCTTGACATTATCGTCGTGATCTCGTCTGAGGCTACTGTGTTTTATAGGTTAGCTCGTGAAGTATCGAAGTGGTAACAGTTTTGTGCAAGTTCGAAACATAACAAACGCCATATTTTTGAATGTTGTAAATTTGTGCTCTTTTAGAGTAATGTAATTGTTGACGCCATTTACAAGGAAATAAAAGCACAAATTGACATACTGGTATCAGAAATTTTTTAAATATCCTACCATTAGACAAGTGGACTATATGCTCTTTGTGCCAATTGAGTGACATCTCGATTTGGGCTTCTATGAACTTTATTCCCACCAGAAAAGCGTAAAATAGCCTGTCATGACGAGTAAGATGGGCGATCGATACACGGTCGACCTGTGACGTCAGGCTATCGATCGATCTAGTTAACCAGAGCTAGCGTGCGAGCCCTTCGCCGCTACGAGGTAGCCTCCGACGAGCGACAGCTCTCACTTGTCATCAGTCACCCGACCCGGCATCATCCTCACTTGCTGCAAGTAACTAACTCAAGGAGTCATCACTTCTCACCTGGCGCCAGCGCGCTTCTCCGAAGCGAGCCCCGACATGGAGACACTCGCTCACTTGCCACAACTCATCTACAGGCAAGCCACGGACGAGCGTCCTCACATGCAACAACTTCACGGTCAAACCGCTCCACACATCGCAGCTTAGTTTGGCCGCGAACTGCACTCCAGCCGTTCAACTCAAAACCATCAATCCAACGTCATCCAAACTGAATCTCTGAAGAAGCGGATTGTCTCACCGCATCCCACTATCTAACCAGAATTTCAGCTTTGCATTCTTTCATCACTTTCAACTTTCATGTTTCATCTCATTAAACAGTTTCGTTGGCAGTCCAGTGTTCGATCACACCTCATCTACCTTCCTCATGTTCTATAATTTGCCGGTACATTTATGGTCCTTCGAACCCGAACCTCATCCTCCATGTACAAGGAATTTCACCTCAAATATCTGTACATGGTATATTCAAAAACTCTTTGGGACGCAAAAGTAGTTGCGAGTACAAATGTTAAAATTCAATGTAATTAAGACGTTATTTTCTAATAAATTTATTGTGTGTTTTCATGGCATCTTTGCCTTAGAACCACGCTTTTCGCTATAAATCCGTCTTGTCACATGTATTGTTGGCGGTGTGGCGCCATCTCGTATAAAAAACCGACCGATAGCGCGCGCACCCACGCAGGTGACACAATCCTGGCGACGTGACGCTACACTTCTGTCGCTTGAAGTTGTCGCTCGCGTTTGTCGCCCACGCAGGACAGGGCCTTATCTCAACTTAAGACCTCAATAAAAAAAATAAGACTAAAAATATCTGTCGTAAAGTATTATTTTGTTATTGATAACGCAAAAGCTTTTAAATTCTCATAATAATTTACTGCCAAAAAATCAGTGACAAACTGCATATGACCACGTGGAGGACAATAAACTAATTATCGTGGATAATATTANCACGCACGACACTCAATCCTGGCGACGCGACGCTACACTTCTGTCGCTTGAAGTTGTCGCTCGCGTTTGTCGCCCACGCAGGATAAGGCTACGCAGGATAATTGAGGATAAAGATGATGATGTTAATAATAATAATGAGTAAGTTAATACAATTAGTACCATCAGAAGGTATGTATGACTATTAAGAAACTTTTAAATTTGAACGTATTGCTGTTTTTAACGTAAGGCAGTTACTAAAACACACATTGGCAAAAGAAGTTTCCTAACTATATTTCAAATTTCTATTGACTTCTAATTTCGCCAAGTTAGATTTATTAAAAAAGAATTTGATTTAATGCAGAAATAACCGCATAAAACATTTCCATGGGTAATTGGGTTTATTTTTTGATTTTTTTTGTAAATAAACGATGTTGAAATGACATCAATTTTGTCGTTAATTGTTTGTGATCGGAATTTAATGAGTTATTGATCAAATTTGTGTGACGTTCCGGTACAGTGTCACCCAGCAGAACAATACAATGAACTTAGTCACAAGTATATGGAATGAAAATCAGCAAACATAATGAGAATGGAGATACAGTATATATTTCTATAGAATATATACACATATCTAAATTTTACAATATTTGACAAGTTTTTTTATACAAAAATCACTTTTTATACTTAATTAAGCATTTCTGAAACCTTTAAGCTATTTCACAAAATTAACTTAAATAAAAGTACAGTATCAAAAATCTCAGATTGTATTAAAAATTTACGAATTTTGAAGAAAGGTCTCGTCTTCAACAGACTCAATTAATCAACTCAATGAAATCGTACATTTATAATACGACGCATTTTTCAACAGACAGTATATTTTACAAATTAAATTGCTAAAATGTGCAATGACAATTCACATTTATAATTATATGGAACCAATTGGCCCGTGAAGTTATAATTTGCTTTTAAAAAACATATCAGATGTTGACCTGTAAAGAGGTCGAGACGTTGCATTTATTATCAAAACAGACGGATATGTCAGATGAAATTGTAAATTTGTTTGTGGATTGATAAATAAATAAATAAATAAATAAACTTCATTGCCAAAAAAGCAATTGCAAACGGCGCATGACCACATGGGGGATAACAAACTAATTTACTCCGGAAGCAAGCAAGGAACTATCCCATTCATATGAGTATTTTTTTGCTTTTCTATTCTGAGTAATAAGAAATCTAATTAATTCACGCAACATTCTATCCATAATAAAACGTAAATCCACATTTTTTCCTCTTTGAAATATTTACATTCTGTGACGATGCAACAAGTGTTTATTCGATCGGTATTGTTGTTTTCATCTTTTTACACGATCTTGGGTCAGAAAGTTTTTGATTCTTGGGTCCGATTTGCAATCAAAAATCGCGCGGTTGAACTAAAGCCCGTCGCTACAGTTCAAAATAATCACCTCTTTGCGATGATCGCGTGAGATCGCAAGTCATCGCGTCGGATGAACGACTCAAACGTCTTCTGTTACGTACTCTTCTTTTTCAACATTCTCTGTTTTCTTGGCTCAGAAAATAAGAGACCAATTACGAATTTCAATCGCCGGCAAGTTCGCCTTTAATCTTCCCCTTGTTACACGAAATTTTAAATTAATTTGTGTCGATCTATTTCCATCTTCATTAATTTTCACTAGAAATACTCCAATTATTCCATGATGAAACGACGGAAATTCCATGACGAACTTTCAGATATGAAGTTAGTTCAATTAACGATCGTTTTTTACCCCGAGGAAAACATCTCGAACCACCCGAATGTAGGCGTCAGTTATTTCAATGATATTGTCAACGCCAAAACCTCATCTTCCCAGCGCCTTTTAATTTACTCTCATTTAAAAATAATCAACTGAAGCAACTGCTGCGCAGTGCCGGATTACTACAAAAGCAAACTAAGCAATTGCTCAGGACACGCAACTAATTAGGACCTTCACACTAACTAAAGTTTCTAATTTACAAATAAACATTTATCCATTTTTAGTAACATATTACTTTGAAGAACCTTCGAATAACAGTAATTTATTTTCAAATGTTAATGTATCTGACATCATTAAATAAATTGTAAGTCGCGCACCTTCAGTAATTTCATTAAAACTAAATACTAGAGGATTGTATAGTATATATGTGGAATTTAAACAAAGATATTTAATCAAATCCATCTTTTGAAGTACAACTCACGGTGTGGTTCATATTTAAATTACCACTATCTGGATCTGAGTTAATAAGAGGTAATTGAAATAAAAATGTACAAAAGGAGACCCAAATTATGTCACATGGTGCCTCGTAGATTGACATCACGGTACTCTAGTGGTCCCCGACTCCCTCGTTATATATGTATTAAAATGTTTTAAAGTTAATGAAAAATAGAATGTAAAACGCATAAAAATCACTCACAAATTTACGAAACTATTTAGGCTTACAGCCTTCCTCAGTCATGAAGAAAAAAAAATTGGCTGGAAGCCGAAACTGTTTCGTCCAATTTGTGAGTTTTACTTTTAATTTGTCCTTAACTTTAGAAACATACAAAAAGTATTTTAAAAATAATCAAAAAAATCTATTTTCTGATTGTCTTCAATCCTCTACATGTTCTATTAAATTGTGTCTTTCTTATAGACAATCAACATTTGTCAATTGAATTAAATTTTCATAAATACAAAAGAAATCAATTGATGCATTTTAAAATGAAACGTTTAAACTCTGCCGACGTTTCGATGTCGTATTTGACTTTTTCATGGGAAGTAACAGCTGGTTAATCATACAATTATTCAACATCTTATGGATTCTTCTGAGTGAATTTAATCGCATACTTAAATTGTTTTCGGTTTAATAACGTTAGATCATTGTGTTCATGTTTTAATATTGTGGAAATTGACAATATAACCTCTAGTTTATGTAAATCCAATTTCAATTCATCTCTTAAAATTATGAACATATAAGTTGTTACATAATGGAAATCTTAACGACGGTTCAACTCAATCCCCTTCATCAATTGACTTCTTTTTATTTATGATGATTTAATTGAATTAACAAATATTGTTGATTGTCTATAAAAAAAGACACAATATAATAGAACATTTTATAAATAAAGACATCGATGTTGATTACTTGTACGACGTGTCTTGCGTGTTTTCAATAACAGTTAATAGAAGAGCAGATGCATGGACTGAAATGTAAATTCATGCTCTGGCCGAAGGGGGGGTACTATCTTGTACATCCAGCATGTGGATACCAAATGCTCCCAGCTCGGGAGACCACCTGGGGTTGCTAATCCCTTACATGTGTCAGTGCCTGGGGTTTACCGGAACAGGCCAGGTGGTAACGGTGGAGGACTTTAGGAGGTGAACCGGGTGGCGTACAGATTAGCACAACTGCGGCCAGAACAGAAAGTACTACGTTCGAGTCTCAACCCGTCGCCATTTTCACCTGCCCGGTGAAGTTGGAGGCGTATATTTATTATCTCAAAAACCCCAATCTTCGAATTAGGAAATTCATTATCTCCGTAGATACTATGTCGGACTTCGAAACTGTTCCTTCATAAAAACGCTGTCGTACAAAGTATCTTTTTCTGTAAATTACGAGAGCGAATTTAAGAACTCGTTAACACCAGTGATACTGAAATGCCATTCCTGGTTCAAGGTTATTTTTAACCATGCATAGTACCCCATCCTGGCCCGGGTTTTTCTCCGTTTTTCCTTCGGGTAGAGGCGGATTTCTTATACAGGTTCTCTAGGCTTTGTCTAGGGGCGTGTTTATTGTAACAATAAATCGTGAATTTAGTGTTTTTTCAACTCTTATGATTTTTAAACACTATACTCAGAATAATCTATAGTTCGATAATAACTTGTACATGTAAATTTACAAACATATTTGCGTTAAATTACAAACATATTGACATTATATATGTATTATAACTCGCAGCTAACTTTTTATCTTATCAAGGAACTTTTGCTGAAATTTTTGAATCCTCCTCTGCCTTAGGGCCGTTGATCGGAATTGATGGAATACGTCCCTTGCTTGCTTCCGGAGAGTAAATTATTTTATTGTCCTCCACGTGGTCATACGCAGTCTGTACTGTTTTTTGACAATAAATTTATTATTATTACATTCCTAGAATGCTGGGAATACCATGTCTTTATGGCTGTTGACTCTATATTTGTAATTGTTCTGTTACCTTTCACGAAAAATAGAACGCAAATGGATCCACAGCGTTTGATAGAGAATCAAGAGAGCATATCCAACGTGACTCATTGTGCATTGTTACAATGCGACACTCATTGACGAAGTGTATGTGTGTCGGTCGATGCTGTGTCAACTGTTCCGTAGCGCCGGAGCTAAATCCTACCAAAATAATCTAGTATCGGAAATTGGTCAACTGATCGTCTAATTTGGATGAAGCTGAACGCTATCAAGCGGATAGCGGAATCAAATTCTCCGACATCAAACCAGATCTATAGGCTTTAGGGTTTTTTTCTCTCTTTAATCTGCGATACCTACCTTCGACTCCACAAGTCCAGCCTCCTTGTTTGCTATTTGTAGCTCTTATAGACTAACGCAATTATTGGCTACTTCGTCGAACAAGAATATTGTTAGTTTTGAATAATGTGTTAATAGTCCTGAATTGGACAATTTCCTGGAACATTTAACGGGTTTCCTCTGTCTTCAGTTCAACCTTGAAAGATTTCTTTAATAATGAAAAATAAAAATTAATTATAACATGACTTTTTTGGGGACGATCACCATACATTTTTTGTTATATCAATACGTTTCGAATCCGGATTGGAGCCGTCTCCGGAACTTTCATATTTTGTACTTTTGTTTACGTAAGTATAAGTAAATTTACCCATTTTAAGTCTCTCGAAAAATGTGGAGTATGTATTACGAATATTTAATATTATTTTTCTATGCATATTTGCATGCTTATGAAACATTTTGTTCCAGAGATTTTCTGCTCTATGTATTACTACAACCTCTATTAATTGCAATTGAGATAGAATAATGGTACAAAAATCACAAAATTAACGCGAGCAAAGCTGCGGGCGCTCAAATAGTTAATAAATAAAAATTAATAGTTTAAGGTATGACATCTGCGTTGACTGAAGTCAAGTTGTCAACGTGTCAACAACACGGAACTTGGAAATATCACAACCAATATACTTGTGCTTAATAATTAATACAAAAAAAATTAACACAAAAAACTATTAATTCTACTTAATAGTTCGCATTACTGATGTTTACTGTTGAATGGAATCAACTACTTCGTGATTTAAAACATGAAAATTCATTTAGGTTTTCGTTTGACTCTCTCTCTCTCTCTCTGACGTGGATCACATTATCTTTAGNTCTTCATGCTCTCGTACTCTGCCAACTTCAGTCTCTACGACTCTGACATCGTCTTGAAGAACAACACAGCATCATGGCCGAAACGTTGGTAGTTCTGTGTACTGAGACGCGGTTCGTCCCGGACAAACACGTTTATATTAGGTTTGTTCCAGCAGCAATCCCGGATAGTTCCGAACTGTCCCGCGCATGCGCAAAAGCGAAATCCTAGTTCGATGCCGATCCAACAGTGACAATTCAAAATTTCTTTTCCCAGTTAGCAGATTCCTATCTGTTCCAGCAGGCACTAGCGAGTAATTCTGAACAGTTCCGAACCGTACTAAGTGTTTTAGACTTCTGCAAGAATTTTAAATTCCGGATTGGGATTACGGTCGGCCACTAGCGTGGTTCGTAGGTGGGGCAGAACGGAAACGAGTACACGCGAGTACCACTTGACTGTTTGGCGTCGGTTGCTTACATGTATTAAAATGGGTTAATTTTCTCAACATATGACTTAATAAAAGTGGGAAATATTACAGAGGGATGTAGAATTCCTAAGACAATTTATTCTCAAGTCTATTGAGCTAGATTAATAATTCACATTACTGATTGTTTTAAGAGTTTTAATAAGAGGAGAATGGTTGTTCATTTGGTCAATTAGATCAGTGAAAAGTGTGATTCTGACTGAATCTCTATTAATAAATTTTACCATTAGGCCAACCCAATTCTTTTGAAGTGTCACGAGAGCAGGCTTATCGGGTAGCAGAGTCCTCAAATAATAAATAACTACATTTATTGCCAAAAAAAAAAGCTACCGACAACGAATAACCACGTAGAGGACAATAAACTAATTTGCTTACTAAAAACTAAAAAGCCATTACAATGCTAGTTGTTTCATTTCAGCAATTGTAATTTTCGCAAAAATAAAGGGAGAAAATTGTGAGAAAGGTTTCGGGTTAGTGATGTGAATAAGGACATAAAAGAAATTTGTAAAAACATATTAAATACGGCACGAACAACAAGGTCCGACAATTGAAGATGGTTAAATAACATATGAATGCGCTGAGGACGCAGAATAATGATAATTCGTGCTTGGTAGTGCTCTGCGCTATCAGACTCAAGTTATCGGTCGAATGATATGCACGTTCCGCTGTTTCATGTTCATCCTCGCGAGATGGCATACCTGTCATTAAACGTTCCTGCGACATCTAACGCACGAATTATATACTATGGTTTGCTAAAGGCCTTCCAGCAGCGAACAATCCCGAACGATGTGGAACCGTCCTGAATTCCGCGCATGCGCACTGATAAAGTCCCGGAACAGTTCTGAACTGTTCGGAATTTGCTGCTGGAACAAAACTATTGACTCCCGCCACGAAAGTCTACGTTTACAAAATAAAAATAGTTTAAAGCCTGTGTCACATCTGCGTCTGAGGAGCGGAGCGTTTTTTCGACCGACTTGTGTCATGGGCGACTATGGGCGATGTCACATCCAGCGGGCGCAGAGGTCTCCGCTGCTTCCTGCGCGACCTTGTCGCCTGCTGAAGGTCACAAGTGTTAATAGATTGAGAGAAGCTAGGAAGACGGCGGGTGATTTATTTCACGGTGCTTCCCTTGAACATAATTTCCTTTAATTTCTACAGAATGATTATTAATTATATCAATGTTCATATTAATTATTGCAACACTGAGTATTTGTTCTCGTGCTTCATCACTTCTTTATAATAAAACTTTTCGCGTCCTTTTTAGTGGAGTTCGTTTTATTGAAGTTTTCTTACTTTCGTGTTTTACTATTTTCACTTCTTTGTGTATCCTTCTTTTTGTATTTTAGTCTTTTGAGATTTTCGTTATGTAATTGTCAAAAATTTTGGCGTGGTTTTAGTTCAAAAGAGAGAAATCCGCATTTTCACATTTACATTTTGAAGGTTTACATTTCAATTATTTGTAATATTTGTTCCTCAATTTGAGTTCTATGTCCTACTATTTTTGTGAATCTTTGTGTCATATTTTGAATTTGCATTGTATTGTGTTTTTGATTGTCCGTGTATTTGAATCGAACTAAACACGACTTCCTAGAAATCTAATTGAAACTTTTCGAGTAGGGAAGTTTCAAAATTTTGGTTAATTTTGTCTGTACAGTTCGCTTTTAATTATCAAAATTATGCGATATTAACAATTTTTGAACATAGATGAAATATTATCCTACAGTTGGCCTTATTTAAAAGTGTAAATTAAAAATTTATATTACTACGTAATATGAACTGTTTTTAAACAAAAATTATTGAGTCAATTATGTTAAGTATTTTGGATGGTAGTTATCTATCAATAATTATTGGTAAATTACATGGTAAAAGTACATTTTAAAAGGGAATTATATTTGAATTAAATAATTATGTAAGTATTCTACTATATATATATATTTCCTCCTCTCCAAAATAAATACTCAAAGGTTCAATTAGAACAAGGTTTATTACGTTAAACGAGTCGTCGTAGAGTAAACAAAGAATGACACGAGACGACGAACGACAGGCGTTGAAAGTTCAATGTGAGTTCGTGCCTCGTTCGTGCAACTCACGACTGACTTCAGGTGAGTCGGTGGTCGGAGATGTCGTGCTGTGTCTTGGGATCGTAGAATAGGTTTCTGGTTGCCGATAATCCAGGTTCTTGGACATAGGATATTTCAGCGGAGCTGGGCTTCTCGTTAGAGGTTGCGACGTGACCTCGAGGAAAAATCGTCAGCGTAATAATAACTTGGAGTTATTTCGCGGAGCTGGGCTTCTTGTAGAGGTAATTGGATATCGACGTGCTCTGTTCAAGGGTTTTTCAACGTAATCAGCTGGGGTTCTGTTTTAGGCTATCGGGCGACGATGTTACTTCGACCACGGTTCCCAGCGTAATCTCTAGTAATCAAAGTTCGTTGCTACGGTAGGGGCGTAACACTATGTCGAGGTTCGTTTATTGAGAGATAAACGAAGGGCGTCTTGGCTGCACGCGGCACGCGTGTGTATCAAGGAGTCTTCCGTTATTTATAATGTTAGGATTCTTTGGCGTTGTATGTTGAGACTCTCTTGTACGAAGAGTGATATCATCTTGGAAATCAGTTAACAACATGGCTATCATGTAACTTCCTTGTGCGGGAGTTTCATCATAGGTATTGTCGGGGAAGATTTTTTATTGTATTAACAATAACGCCTCCTCCTCTCCAAAATAAATAATCTGAGTATGGTTCAAAAGAACAAGATTTATTGCGTAAATAAACAAAGTCGCATGGGGACAAACAAATGACTCGCACAAGACGACAAACGGTAAAATTGGAAGTTCCGTGTGAACTAATTGCTCACGTATAACAGGCGTCGTTTAGCGTTCTCTGCGTCGACGGAAGGCGGCGCCGGTAGTAACAGTTCACGGAATGTGCAGCGCCCTCTTGAGCGATGACGCCACTAGTCGAAGTCGTCGTAGGAAGTGTGCTTCTTTATCGATCCTTGAGGTCGATGGTTCTGGGTCGGAGGATCCTCCGGTTGCGGTGGCGCGGCCGGTTGAAGTCACGTATCGATTCTTGGTTTGTCTCGTATCGATTCTTGAGGTCGATGATCTCGGCGCGGAGAATGCTCCTGTGACGTCGTTCACGGCGTTGCGTGGAACGTCTGGACTCGTCGAATTTGGGAAATAGTGTTCCCCTGATGACGGACGTACCCGAGGATTTGAGTTCCTCAAATTTTGATCGGGGTCCCGTTGAAATGAAATTTCTTTCGAGTCTGGCGTAGTCAAATTTGATTCTGAATTT
>NNCF01128056.1:98208-120235 GCA_002313205.1 Laupala kohalensis
TATATATATATATATATATATATATATATATATATATATATATATATATATATATATATATATATGTGTGTGTGTGTGTTAGCATAGATTGGCCCATATGTCCATACAAATCTTTTACAATCTTTGTCCTACCCTACTTTTTATCTCTTGAAATCTTTCATGTTGCTTATTTTCTAAACTCAAGTCTCGAACGTAAAAACATTGCCATGCAAAAAGAATATCGAACTGTCCTACAACAGATCCGGAGGCACACGCATCTCATGGCAGAGGTTTAAACAATCAAATATATTAAACACAAAAATATACACTTGTTTTTGAGATATTTTTAATTTATTATCATGCGAAAATTATCAAAACAAAAAATCAACAAAGTTGTTTCCTGTGTCATTAACATTTACCTCTAAACCTGACAAACATTATTCACAAATATGAAACCCCAGCAAGAACAATGGTGACTTATCAGCGCGTAGACATCAGCAATTCGATCGAAAACGGAGTCCGAAATAAATTGTCAGGATGGTACAGAAAGTTTCAACTTGTGTTTCAGAAATAGCAATAATGACATGTAGTAGGGTGTTGCGACATCCCGCCCGACTTTCAATGGGTTACAAAGATGCTGAACTATTGAGGTGGTAAGCGCTCTAACTCATCACCAAGCTATCTCGGGTTCGATTCCCGGAGGGGGCAAAACAAAATTGTACGCTTTTCACATGAATGTCCCAGTTCATATAGCTATTTTTAATTTCAATATTTGTGAGTACAAAATTCACCGCTCAGCATTTCCGCTCTACAGGTGATGCACGAATTTGAAAATGCAGGTTGCATGCCGAAATGATCCAATGGGGAAGTCAATGGACACCTCCAAACAAAATTAAATTAAAAGATTATTTGATTACGAGAAGGGTTTGGGATTTTATGGGTTACTACTGTGTATGAGAAAGTTATATGGGTATTGTTTATAATGTGGGTTGGTAAATTTGGGGAAATTCCAAGTTTGAAGTGAGAGGCACCAGAGTAAAAAATGTTTGAGGAGTTTATTATTGACTGTTCCATTGTTGGAAATTGTAGTTCTTTATGGATGTTTCTATTTTTCATGTACCATGACGCGTTGAGAATCTTTCTTAGAAATTTGTTCTGAAATATCTTAATTTTATTTATATGCATTTTTGTTGCGTAGCCCCATATCGGAGTCGCATAAAGTAGTAATGGGAGAAATATACTTTTATATATTAGGAGAGCGCATTCTAATTTTAGGGGTGATTTTCTATGGATGATGGGTTTTAGTTGATGGAGTCTTTGATGAACTTTATTAAGTGTGCTTGTGATATGAGGGACCCAGTTTAATTTTGTTTCTAATAATACTCCAAGGTATTTAACTGGCGTTTGGAGGGGGGAGGGGTCCATTGTATATTTCCTGATTGAAGTGAGAGTGGAGGTAGGTGGGAGACCGGACGTAGAGTGAATATTTTGGCTTGGGATATGTTGGGGTTCAGAGCGATTTTCCAGTTGTTAGTACAATGATCTATGGCGTTCAATGAGATTTGCATACATGTTGCGAGAATATATGTATCCCTATGTGCTGTATATTAAGGTATCATCCGCAAATGTCGCTATATTACCGTTATTCGGCATAGGGATATCGGTTTCGAAAATGTTAAAGAGGGTTGGTGATAGTGGAGATCCTTGAGGGACGCCTGCTATGATTTGGCGGGGATTACATATTATGTTTCGTATCTGAACGGCGAAGGAGCGATTGTTTAGAAAACTATTAATAATTTCAAAGAGGTATTTCGGAGTAGCTATCTGTCGAAGTTTGTAGAGAAGTCCGCTGTGCCATACCCCGTCGAAGGCTTGTGCAAAGACCAAGAATACTTTTTATTTTGGATAGAATTATATACAAATTCAGTGAGGCGCAGTATTTGGGGTGCTGATGAATGCTTTGGTGAGAATTCGAATTGATGCGATGGATTGTTTTGGTTTTGAATAGATGGTTATTAATACGTTTTAGAATAAGTTTGTCTGCAATTTTGGGAAGAAGACTAATAGGTCTATAACTATCTGGATTGGTAGGCTTTTTGTTTGGATTCAGTATTGGAACGATTAGTGCATGTTTCCAGCTGAGTGGGAAATTATATATATTAGTTAGCCCCTCCNGCAACGTTCTCGCTCGTCACTAAGTCATCCCGGATTCCCGGAGGGGGCAAGAAAAATTTGTAGCTTCTCAATGCAATGTCTCAGTTCATATAGCTGCGACTTCTGAAAAGTGCAACCTCTGCGACTCACAACCGCAGTTGTAATACTCGGAAACAGCAATATATCTGGATTCTATCTGGATGCTGTTTCCACTATGGCAACAATGTGTGTCTAGTGAATAAACTCATACAGAAATGAGACTTACTGGCGCGCATTCTCGTGGTCCTTAGTTGGGCCCTCGTGGTCCTGGGCCGGAACGAAATACATACTACATATTAGTTAGATACGCTATATGTTTTAGTATCTCCGGTGTGATATTATCATGACATTCTTTATTTGGGAGAGATTTTATGATATAGTATACTTCCAAGGGGGGTACATATTTTATCGGCCCAGGGATATCAAAATTTGGTTTGTTTACATAATTTTTTGCTAGGAGTGAAATCTCGGTATCTTGAATGAGATTTGGAGAGAAAGTGGATTCAAAGGAGTTTGCGAGTACTTCCGTTTTTTGTTTACTGTTTTAGACGACGTTATCTTTGTTCTTAATAGGGGGATGATTAATTTTTTATTCGTTAGATGATTTACTCTTTTCCATATAGAATTGTCCTTAGGTGAGAAAGACTCTGTCCACTTTCCATAGTTATTTAGATTGTTATCAGGAATTTTAATTTTTACCTCACGAGATAGTGAATTTAATTTTAATTTTAAATCTGCGCTTCTGTATCGAGCCCACAGTCAGCCTTATTTTATTTTTCTCTTTTATCAAGTTGGTTATTTCCTGAGGGAGTTTGAGGTATACATTTTTAGTAAAGAAAGGCTGCAAGTCAATTAAGCTACTTCTAGTCGCAGTGGTTAGTAAACTGAAAAGCAATTGGATCTATTTCCGCCGCTGTTTTTAAAGTCTTCCAATTGATGAGATTTTCATCTACAATTTTTTGAAACTCCACAACCCCAAACAGTGTGTTTCGCGTTTAGGTCGAAATAAATCAGCTAATCTACTTGAGGAGATTGGTTTATTCGGTGGTTTGTAAGCTGCAACTATGACTAATTCGGGGTTTTCAAAGATGGGAAAACGATTCCTATGGTTTCAAGATTTGGTGTTTCGGGTAGTGGCGTCAGCTAATATTTTACTTGTTTTTATTAATGATGATCATAACCCCTCCGTGTTGAGAAGTTTCATTCCTAACTTATCCACAAGTAATATAATTACTAATGGGAAATCTTTGAGATGGGATATGTGTGATTCCGTGATACATGCTAGGAAAATTTGATGGCATGTATTCCGTTACAATATTGAGTTGATTAAGGTGATGCCCTTGCACCATTTATTTTTTCAGACAATGTTGATAAGAATAGTTGAATCTGATTTGTAATAGTTCATATAGCTGTTACTAGAGGAAAGCAAACCTTCCTTCCTCTATCCATCTCCTCCTAGTATCAATAACTCTTACTGTAACTCTACTTCTACTAACCCCTCCACGTGGGTCAAGTTGTTGGAGAACCCGTCTCATCGACTCACATATTAACAATAGCCTACCACCCAATTCGTACCTCCTATCGGTCCACGTAGATAAGCTTGAAAATAACGTCACATTTCCAATTTACGAATTTAAAAAATGAAAAGAGAAAAAAACTATTGAGAGACCTCTAAATCCCATGACTCCAACAAATTGAAAGTTCACCGATTGTTCCGTCTGAGGATGTTCGCAGTGGGAGAATGTGTGTGTGTTTGAGAGAGAGGGTGGAGGGGGAGGGGGGTGGAGAGGGGGAAGGAGAGGGGAGGAAGAAAACTTAGCTCTGATCAATAGACGGTATTCATTGCACGCGAAATTATCCTCCTCTACGCCCTGTCGCGCCCTCGATGCGGAGGTGAACGGACCCCAAGATGTGTGTGTGATACAAAGGAGAGGGATCGAGGCGAACGGGACATTGCCACACACGTATTTCTCTTAGGGAAAATAGTGTACGATATGCTTTCACTAAATTTCATTTTTACCAATATTTTTTTTTACATCTTATCGCGTACGATTTTAACCAAAATATTTTTTCAAGTAACAGTAATTATCTGTTAAAGCGCTATCCAACTTATCTTAGCCCGCGGGTCATTTTCTATACACTTTCGATCGATCGGCTAGGCACGGGATGGGCTATGGAGATATTTTTATTCTCATCAACAAATTTATTTGATCAGTTGTTTACTTGGCGACGCCTTGTTGTGTATCATGAAATAACACCTCCTGATTTTATGTGAATCTTTTCGATTGACTTGCAGTTCATTCTTGATCCAGATATTAGTAATGACATTCAGAGGATATGGACTAATTGGCAGAAATCGGTAAAGCGATGTGTGTCATTAAAAATCGAGAATGATTCTTCCATGAAGCCAGGAGTGGAGACTACGACTGGTAGGAGTTACCGTTCGTTTTACGTTTTTCGTTTTGCTGACCAGGAGTTTTATGCAAGTAAGGAAGTGTGAGCGCGCGCTCTTAAATGGAAAATAGTTTGTGTATTTACCGATATTTGCACAATAGATGCAAAATATGTGCCAATGCGTAACGCATAGGGCACGGCCCCCGTGTATTATTTACAAACAGACCAGAAGTTCTGACCTAATATGATGAATCCCGGCATATTACGATATTGGTAATGGTATTGTGAGGATATGGACTAATTTACTCAACTCGGCAAAGCTGAGTGGCGTCTTGAAAAGAAAAAACATAAGGAATTGTACTTCTCCTATAGCAATGAGCGGAGGTTACGACAGATAGGAGTTGTCGTTCGTTTTAAGAGGTATTGGTGAGCCTAAGTGATTTGCACATAAGGAAGAGAGAGAGCGCACATTTATAAGGAAAATAGTTTGTACATTTACAGTATAGTGCTAAATAAATGCAAAATACGTGCCTATGCGTAACGCTACGGCACGGCCACCATGTATTATTTATTAACAGACAAGGAGTTTCTGACGAAATATGATGGCCTCCTGCTTCCTACGGTAAGACTGCTTGCAGCACCTTCTTTTACTGGAAAGGAGAACTTCAATGAAGAAGTGTGGCATTGTGTTGAGAGGAAATATATATTCAGAGAAATAAAAGACATGCAGTCTGCAAGAAAGGCACGTTATTCGGCGAGTTATTTTGAAAAGAAGTATAAGGATGCAAGGAGAAGATATAAAAGAAGAATATTAAGAGCTAAGAGGGAAAGCTGGAAAACATATGTGGAAGATAGCTTGCAAAGACGTGTCTGGGGTTTACCGTATGTAATTGGAGTTCAAAAACTGCGTCGGCGGGACATGATACATACCTTGAGACAAAATACAATTGAAAGAACGGAATGGGAGGGAACATGTCTGTTGCTTTTACAAAACTTAATAAAAGAAACGGAATTAGGTGATTTTGGTGGCATTAAGGAAGAGGAGTGTACAACTGGGTATGATGAAATCCAAATCCAAAAAGTGGAAGAAATAGTGCAGAACCTGGGAAATCACAAGGTACCTGGTTTTGATCTCATAACATACGAGATCATTAAAATGGGAGGGAAAATGTTTTGAAGAAAATTTTTGATTTTATTCAACAAACGTCTAGAAGAGGCTTATTTCCCCAAATGTTGGAAACATTAGAATTATTTTTAAAAGGACAAGACAAGGATCCCAGGTCACCTAATTCGTATAGACCAATACGTCTCCTTCCCACTGTTGGGAAGATTTTGGACAGAATATTAACAGAGAGAATATATTATTTTCTAGAACACAAAAAATATTGGTTCAAGGTCAATATGGCTTTAGACGAGGTAGAGGTACGGAAGAGGCGTTTCAAAACTTAGTGACACAAATAAGTCAGCGACAATTAAAACATTGCATGTGTGTTTTTATCGATATAAAAGCAGCATTCAACAGAGTGGAGAGGCAGTTAGTTTTAGATAATATGAAGAAGATAAGACTACCTGACTATATAAGAAGAATGTATAAATCCTACTTTAAAGGACGTTACATAATTTGGAAATGGGAGGGACGCGAGAAATTCGAAAAGTTACACGCGGTTGCCCTCAAGGATCTCCCGGTGAACAAGTAATATGGAAAATTATTATAAACGATTTATTAATGTTGCTGGAAGAGGAGAATATCTGATACGTAGCGTTTGCAGACGATATTGCGATATTAGCAGAAGGCAATAGTCGGGAACAAGTTGAAAGCAGAACTAATGAAATACTAGTGAAATGTTATAAAAATGTCAAGAGTTATATTTGGAAACCTAAATTTTTTTAAAAGCAATATGGTTTGGAGGTTCTACTAGTGCTGGAAGAAGGGAGCTAATAATACGAATTGATGGATGTATATTAAAAATAGTAAGGTTCACACAATTTTCAGGTGTACATATCGACGAAAGGTTACTCTTCAACCAACATTTTGATTACGTGGAAAGATAGTGAAAAGGGTTTACTACGCTCTGCAACGTATAGGATATGACAGATTCAACATCGAGGACAAAGATCTGCTCGTTTTATACAAAGGAGCGATACGACCAAAATAATCTGTTATGGAAGTACTGTGTGGGGTCATCGTGTTGTACGACAGTACGTAGAAAAACGATTTTCTAAGTTGGAGCGAATATGCTTGTTTCGGTTAAATGGGTGTTACCGTACAGTTTCCACCGATGCCTTACAGATTGTAACTGGGGTGATGCCTATCGACCTACATCTACAGAAGGTAAAGTTTCGGAAATTATTGAAGATGGCAGGAACAATAAACATTAATGGACAGGAATTAAAAAAAGAAGACAAGAATGTGAGCAGTCAAATAACACCAGCTTTAATGAACGCTTGGCAGATACGCTGGACTATGTCATTTCAGGGTAGAGAGACATATGCGTATATTAAAAACGTCCAGTTTGTGAGGAAGAACAGAAAATGGTTCCAGACTAGCAATATATTTAAAGAGTTTATAACAGGACATGGAAATTTTAGAACATACCTCCGAAGAATAGGAAAAATTGATAACGAGACTTGTGTATGCCAAAGAGGTGAGGAAACTGCTGCCCACATACTATGGGATTGTAAGCTCTACAATAATAATAAAAAAATAAAAATATTTTTTAAATTGTCATTTTATGTACATATATATTTTTCAGTGTATGTTACTGACGATGGCTGCTATGCAGCCGAAAAAGCTTTATACCAATAAAACAATGAGCAACATAGAAATGTCTTTTAATTTATCATGTTGCAAATAACATATTAGTTTAGTGTCAAATTTTATCACAATCCAGAAAAAGAAAAGATTAAAAATTTCAGAATTTTTACCTTCGTAAAATAATAGACGAATGAAAAATAGCTTATAAACGCACAGTTGATCAAGTACGTTCCAACGAAAACGATTCTTTTCACCGTAAATCAGGTGTCGGTATTGCCCAAGAATTTACTCCAAAGAAATTGCACGAGCAATAACTGCGACCAATCTGTTGATCTAAATCACCCGTCATGGTTTCGGGGTAGCGTGAGTCCTGAGATACTTTTCTTGAAAATTGAGCAAATTTTGGATCTCCCAGCAGCACACTAAAATATATTTTCAATAAAAGTCGTCATCTATTGGAGTAAAATACCCTATACTACATTCAAACTAGTGCAAAACCACGGCACATACTTTCTCATAGACATTTCTCCGTCTGCAGCATAGAGTGAGAAAAAAATTCTATAATGGAAGGGTCATTTCTGGCGTGGTCCTCTTATATTTTGATCGTCTTCCGGTGCTCTATTCATGCTCAAAGTCGCTCCATGAACTTATTACTGTCCTTTATTTGAAATTTAAAAGTTAAAAAATATTCAGAATATTATTACAAAACATATAGGGACATCTCAGTCTTATAAATATCGTAAAAGTGCTAAGTAAATGTAATTTCATTGAAGACAGAAATTGATGTGTTTTCGTATCTGCAGTGCGTTTGCTGTCCTCCTATGTATTTTATCATCATCATATCCTTCATTTCAGTTAACGAAAAGTGTATTCTACGTCTACTTGGTCCATTTATACTCCTAAATATTATTCAAGCTTCTTGAAACATTAACCTGAAGTGTAAGTGTAGCAGACAAAAATTATTTTACTGCGTCTATACCGAACTTTCATACGAAATACCACTAATACGAATGTAATGCATACTAATTCTTCTTTACGTACAGAAAAATTAAGCAAAAACTTTGGAGCCATTTATGAGAAACATTCAAAAGAGTACTTTGATCTTCGTGTGATCTTTGATCTTTGTTTTAAAGTTAAAAAAATAGAGCACATGCATCGACAAGTAAATTGTACCGTAAATATGAAATATGAACTAAAAAAAATTGCTTTATCCATTTACTCAGAATCACTGCGCACAGATGGACGGACGTTATGCCAAAAAACACTTTTTCAGATTGAGGGATTGCCAAAATGGATATTTCCGTCGAAACCTCGCTTTCGAATTTTTTTCACGATTACAAAACTATCTATATGTTACATATATGAGAAAGTAAAAGACAAAAATTTCCAAATAATGTCACAGAGTGGCAAGAAAATACAAAACACGACGTTTAAAAGGATGTGTCCCACCAATGTGTTTCACGTAAGTCAGGCTAATTTGGTGATTGATTTAATACAATTTTGTAGCTACAATTTCACGAATTTTAAAATAGGGGATTTTATGATAAGCTATATTTATGATAAGCTATATTTATGATAAGCTTATCATAAGGATTTTATGATAAGCTATAGGATTTTACGATAAGCGCGAAGTCTGGTTTATTCGTCTAATAAACTAAATGCGACGGTTTCATCGGAGTAAGAGCATTCATTCGCTAGCTGTGTCACAGATGCTTCAAAATATCTGTCGAATTTATCGCATCCGATAATAAGTTAGCAATACATCGTATTGAACGAACATGGTAATACATTACACGTGATAATGAAATGCATTTCTAGACCAGTTCAAATGAATTTATTATTGCGCTTTTAGAATTTTATACATTTCTTACTGAAAGATAATTTTTACGATATCTTTCTAATACAAGTTTTTTTTCTTCATTTGATCACTTAGTCGTAATATTTTAATTTCAAACAATCGGAGACTAAAATAATATTTTCACAAGAAAAATGTTGAATGTATTTCTAAAATATTTCATTGCATAAGTATTACGACAAATAAAATATTACCAGTAAAAAGATGCAACGACTTCTTACGAAAGTATATATAATTAAAGTTATATAATAAATATAATTTTACCGCACTAGAGATTAATAGAAAGTAACTAGAACTCATGCGTACTGTGTTGTAGTTCAGCTATTCTTAATTTGTTATAGAAATTACTTATTTCAATTCCTAACAAATGCCATCAATATGGATCGATGGCGGATGTAGACCGTAATAGAGGGAGAGTAGCTAACCGGGGACAATATTTGTTTAAAAATTATGGTTTTACAACACAAATTTTATTAATATTATTTTTAAATAAAATGCATAAAATAAATATTTAACAATCTGGTATTATTAATAACTATAACAAGTATTTATTTGGGGAGCCCGAAGAAAGTTATTAACATGGTGTTATTAGTTTTATTAATATGGCATTATTAATTTTGTTAATCTGGTATTATTAATAACAATAACAATTATGTTATTAATAACAATTATAACTAATAACAATCATAAATCTGGTAACACTTTTACAAAGTACGCCATTTATCAACTTCAATTTCATCTGTTAAGTGTTCAGGTCCTATGGGGCGAGGCTATAGCCACCTTGGCCGCCCCGTCCATAGATCCGCCACTGACATGGATGTGAAATATCGGAAATTATGAATTTGGGTAAAATTTTCATAGTAGAGATTCCAATCATATATTACAGGGAATTTTATTAGTGTCTTGGAGTTTGATGGTAAAAGTGGAAAGAGAGGATCTGAAATTATCCGCTAATAGTCCGTGGGACCAGTGAGTAAAGGAACAGTTAATTGAGATTCAGGTCTGCAGAACGTATTCTTAACACTACTTCCTTACGCCCGAAAAATTGTTTCGAAACAATAATAAACTATTTTGCCAATAATGACGTTAGAAACTGCGCATGAATACGTAAAAAACAATTTACTAATTCACCCTCCGGAAAAAAAAATCAAATAATTATAACCATCAAATCATTATAACATTACTATAGGATATATATGTAACCCCAATGTTTTTTAAATTTCATCCACTGTTTGTAAATTATTTACTTATTACAAACAAAATGTTTATAGAAATGTAAATTTGACCATTGTTATCACAACTATCAAAAAATATTTGAATATCAATGAGAAGGAAAATATAATATATATTCACGAAATAAATTGTCATAGCTCAATTTTTGAAACAACAATAATCAGTGACGGATCTTGGTTACTCGGGAATTGTCGTGTCGTGGTTTGCAAAACCGACATCTTGCTGATTCCGTCTTCAGGGTATTAATATTGGGATCATGATGCTACTGGTTCTTAAAGTGCGAGACTTATTGCTGTTCCATTAAAATAATTACATTAATAATATAATTCACAACCATATTAAACAGATATTCATTTCAACAATTAACTAATTAATTAATGTTTGTTTAATAGGGACGTGAACTTTTCTATTGTGATCATTGGATATACAGACGTTATTACGATGAAAAATAATTACATTTTAGTTTAATTCTATTAAATTAATTATATTTTTGGAGAGAGTAATTCATGAAAGAGTCAGGTTCTTTTTGAGATAAACAGTCACTGGCGTGATACAAGTTCAAGCCGTCGAATACTAATAGCTGTGATAACGTTCAGTGTTCAGGAACATGTGACGAAATCAGCGGTCACGGTTGGCGCGGATGACAAGAAGCTTTGCGTCTTGTAATCAACATATGATAAATTACTCGTAAGATTTTGAAGTGTATGTAGATATCAGAGTACCTGACATGTCCCAGTCAAGGCGAAGCATTAATCCAACAACCACCTCGGGTGCTGGCTTTGTTAACAGAAAGCGTATAATAATAATAAATAATAATAATAAAATTATTATTATTATTATTATAACCACTGTTGTGACACTGGTAAATCGCTATTTCATAAAATAAAAGTTTTGCTTGAATGGATTATAGATGAATCATAAAATAAAAGTTTTGCTTGAATGGAATGGAGATATTAGCCATATCTTTATGGAATGATTTCTTTGTGTCAGCTTTATTGAATACTATATTCAGTGATATCACTTCGGATGTTTTCATAAAAATTTGCAAGATCACACTTCGTCGTTGAAAAGAAATATTAAAACTAATTATTTACCTTGCGCCATATTTAGAGCAAAGCGAACTAAATGTTTATGGCTACCCACTAATACCAACGTAAATCGATCGAATTCGACCTTTACTCAAGATACAACAAAGTCGTTGAAGTTAGAGATTAGGACAAACATTCAATTAAGAGAGCAGAAATTATGTAGAAGTTGACGATGGAATTGTAAAGATATGAAGGAACTAAACAAATCCACACAAACTTTGCAGTAAGTCCAAAAACACAATTAACATTCAAATGTTTCTTCGCACATTTTAATAGCGAGTACACCTCCAACTTCAACTGCACTCAAATACCCCACAACAGAACTTCACCCTCAACAACTCAAACATCTATTCTGATTTGATGTCACTACGCTACCATAAATTTATTGGGACTAAGATGCTCCAAAAATGTTCTTATTTATTAATCACTTTCTTGGAAATTTCTAGTCAGCATATTCTGTAAGTGTGGATATTAAACAAAACATAAACTTTATTATAAACAAAGCAGTTTGCAAACTGCATATGACCACGGTATTAACTAAGTTACTCTCCGGAAATGAGCAAGAGACCATCCCATCAAATCCGATTAAGGGTCCATGGGCAGTGGCGGATTTAATATTAATAAAAGAAACTATTTAATAAATACGTACTGTTATCAATTTATTATTCAAAATAAATTGTAGATATTTGTGCAGTAAAAATTCGAGATTAATAAAACAAAGGTATTAATAACATTCTCGCCCAATGTAAATCCGCCACTAATCCGGATTAAAGATATTATTTTTAGATCATTTCTAAAACTGAAATTATTGATATCCTTGAACTTTGGATCAACCCATCCATGTAAGCGCGAATGTTTTATGCATCACTGACGATGAAAGTCGGACGATAACTCTTCGCTGCCTCTCGCTGCATGCGAAGAAAACGCTCGTTCTTTTTAACGGCTCACGCGTGGCAGTTAATGTGTGCGTGCGAATGAGAGCCATCTATGCGACAGGGGAGATCTCTGGAGATAGCGCGATTCATGCTTCCCTCGAGTTGCTTACTCATTACTTGGAAATGCTCTTTTATTGCGGGCTTTTTATAGTCTTGTTTTTTCCTCCTCTTCTCACAACTGTCCAACATACTCCAATTCATTTCCTCAAATCCTACAGTATATACATGGATAATATTTATCCATACAATTGTATGTGGAATTTTTCTGAAGTATATCTGGAATTTTTTTATTAATAAATAAATAAATAAATTTATTTTAGAAAATGCAGTTACAAACCGCGTATGACCATGTGGGACAATAAACTAATTTACTGTCCGCAAACAAGCAAGGGAGCATCCCATCAATTCCGATCAAGGGATAAGAATAGTTCGCAACGTTTTATAATATTAACAGGATACCAACAAATTATCATTTGATAAAACACAAAAATGTTATTTCATACAAACAAAAAAGTTTTGATGAAATTCACAGAGTAGAGGTATTTTCGGATAAAAAGGCGATGTGGTATGGTCTCATTTTCGAATAGCACCACATTGAAACGTTTTAGTACCTCATTAATATTATTGTTAATAATATGGACGATACTCGAAATCTCCTAATTACCGGGAAAGGTAATAATCTGAAGAAAAAAACACGTGTTTCTTTAGTCTCAGCTCTACATAGCTGCGATTCGAGCAATTTGTTCGGTCATCTCGATGTTAGTGATACATTAAACGCGTAACTTTTTTAATGTTAATTCTTTCCTTAGAAAATCTTCCCAAGATATCCGTTAAGTTCATAGGATTGAGAATTTCCGAAATAAATAATACCATCGAACAGGTTTCGGATTGGGAAGAAAGATGAGGAGGGGATGTCATTTCTTCATCTCCTTCTTCTTTGTATTATCGCACCTAACGTGTTCAGTGTGGTAAAGGAGAATTATTTGATTGAATAAAAAACATTGCTCATCCTTTCTTACGGAAGTTTGTAATAATTTAAAAGCCTATTAGCCACACCTGAATAAGTACTCTGTTTACAGAAAAAAATATGGATGTATTTTCATGTCAGTATTTATAGTAACATTGGTTTTAATAAAATTGAGCTCAAGAATCAGTTCGCTTTTTCGCGACTAACTTATCACGATATGTACAAAGCACGTTTAGTTGTATTCAACGAATCGGATTAGTCCGTACATTTTATCGAGCTGATAAAGACAATAAATTCATTCAAAAACAAACTTTTTTGGTTCAAAAATCTACAACCTATGGTATGTCTGAATGGCGATCAAAATTATAATGTTAAGATGTCTCTTGTTGAAGAAGATTGAAGTTCGTAAATAAAATTTCAAGATATTCGTATAAAATGGAGGAAGAAGACAATGTATTTTCATTTTCTTGTCAAACGAAACGATTTGCGAAAACTACACTAATATGTACAGTTAAAGAGTAAAAATCAAACATTTAAGAAAAATCACTGGAAAAAATTCAAATTTTATTTATGAGTTTCTTATGTATTTTCCAGAATTTTAAACAACATTAGGAGATAATAAATAAGAATAAAAAGATAACTGAAATTCTTGGATTATTGTTCTCTAGTGTTCAAATGTCTGCGTATCAGTATTCAACGTGCGACGCTGACTTTACCACCGGAATGGGTCCGCAGCTCAAATCCCGGTTGATCCAAATGGAATTAATCCTGGCAGTGAAGGGCAATCCCCCAACCTTCTAATCGCATGACTCCAATAGTAATTCATGTATGATCGCCTCGGGGAGAGGCGTCTAGACGGAATCAACGTGATTATTCAATGTGTCCTAAACGCTGATTAGTCACAGAACCATTAGCGATATATCACATTTTCTTTTGCCCGGAACGTGTACTGAACCTTCACACACTTTATTGTCGTGATAGAACTCATCTCGACAAATAAGTGTCTGGCTGTGTCCTTTATACAAATCAACTTGTTTTTTGTTGTTTTTTTAAAGCACGCAGAAATTTTGCATACTTGACCTTCAAAACTAGAGGAATATACTATTTCGTTAAGCTGTACTAATCCTCAATTTTTCACCCCTGAAAGCATACATTAAGAACGTCGTTAGGAAAGATTGCACTCTTCAGGGTTAAAATAAGAGGAAGGACAGTACTACGTATGTTATTGTTTAGGTTCATATTCAACCCTAATGGGGTTAGATCCCGCAAGGTTGGAGTGATACGTAGAAATATTTGAAAATCACAGATATCCCAAGGCAAACGGAACCCTTTCGGGGAACCCATTTAAATGGGTAAAAGGGTCTTTTTCGTGAACCCATTGAAAAGGGTGCGTGGGCCCATTTTAAAAGGGTTTATGGAAAAAATGGTAAAAGGTTTCGTTCGCCTTGGGATTTGAGTCCTCTCTAATCTTTGTAGCTGATATTATGAATAGCGACTCTCCTTGTGTTTTTTAAAATAGAAGTTCAGCTTCTGTCGGGTTAATACAATCTAGCATTCCTAGAATCCTATCATTTACATATAGACAGGTTAACATTTAAAAATAATTGAAAACTACTATTTTTTTCAACGGTTTTTGTTGGTGTGACAGTACTCCTGAAACCGTTGAAAATTACATATATGAATGTTGAATACGCAGTTTTCTAAGATACTGAGATGAAGAGAGACACTTCTGTATAACCAATGCATACTCCTGGGCAACGCCAAGTTCATTCAGCTATAATGTAAGTCAGTGTTCTATAAATGTAAGTCATCGTCAGGGAACTATGGTGTACGGGATGTATCTCCGTCTTCCTATATAAAACTCCAAATCCTTACATTTCTATCCAACATATTGCACGAGCCACGATGAATTCTTGTACACTGAAAAAGACATGTTGGCGTATGTCTAACCATTTTTCAAACCTTAAACTAACCTTGTCATAAAATATGCGAACAATGTTCGCAAGTATAATTGAATTGAATACGTCTGCAGTTAAAAACCGTTCTCACCACCAAGTCAATAAGTATACTAATTTTATCTCAAGACGACTGTCTTGATGTCAAGAAAAAAATTGATGGATGCCCATTGTACTTACTATACCCCCCATTTAAACTTATTTCAGAGAAATTTTGTTATCTTCATTTTTAACTGTATTTGTCATTTTGATATATAACTTACAGTTGAATAGTAATGATGACGAATTCTAAGTGCGTTACAAGTCTTTCTTCCATGTGACAAGATATGATTACTTCGGTTCAATAAAACTGGGATCTGAAAATCCAACCTCAAAATTCCTCCACTGTAATTAGGAAGGCTAACCACTGCAGCACCCATTGTCTTCGGAAGTCGTTCATCGTACTCGTACCTATCAACCATCAGTTACGGGAAATACTCTTTTGAGGTTTAAAATTCTAGACCAACGAAACGAAGGTCGTGTTGCACATATGTCAAAAACTAATCAACAGTCGCTTTAGAAGACTCAAAGCTGCGGAAGCGCAGTTGCAGCCAATAGCTGTGGATTGAGCTGTGCCGAAGTCTAATTAGGAGCACGTTATCTGGACGAAACAGCTGTCGCAAAATTTGCTTCATCCTCCCAACACCACAGCTATCAGACATACATGAAACCCAACGCAATTAAAAACGGGTGCGTTCAATCATGGAGTGAATTATGTTTTTCCGATACTTCCGCTTGAATCGCTACGATAAACCAAGAGAAGAGGGGGAGGGCAAGAGGTAGAGAACGCCACACTCTCCAACACCTACACACGCTGCATCGTGCGTAGCACGTGCGACCATGCCAACGCGTCCTGCGGTCGATGGTGACGTCACAGTGGGCGAGAGTCATTTATCTCGGTGGACAAAACACAAGCGCATTTAAGACAACAGAATATTCTCAATACAAGAAGAATTTTAGTAATTCTTAGCAGACTTTCCGGATTTGCTCGGGTCGTAAGTGACAAAATAATTTTAAAAAAATTGTCTATAAATGTGTGTAAGCAAATTCTTATATCAATAAATAAAACATTTTGATAAAAATTGAGTGTAATTATCATTGTATTGCAAAAATAATTATATACTTATCATCCCAATAAGAACTTCGGAATCAGCCGTTTTATTTCTCATGGCGTTGTACAAGCATAAAGCTTTCACGAAAACCCATGAATTTCTTTTCGGGAGAGTAAAATAAATATTTAAAATAGCTTACTGCCTGATNACATGTTTCTCGCTAGACATCAAGAAAAAACGACTGTAATACCTGTAGTTACCTTCAGATGAATTTTCTTTAACACCTGATAAAAAATTTGTATTATTGTATCCCAGCCTATATTTTAATTTTAATTATTCCACTATATATGAGAAAAATCCAATGAGTATAAACCTTTTAGTGTATTGAGATCGTGGGTAACATATAAACAAATAAAATCAATTTTTATATTAGTTAATTAGACGAGAAATTCACATATATTGTTGATGACACTAAAATAAACAGTCTCAAACTCTTGAACGAACCCTAGTAAATTCAAACAAATAATAAATATCAATTAATATTTTTTGACTGTGATATTTTGTAGCATTCTGTTAATGTGCGATACACACAAGAAATTATTGATCGAGCATCAGAAAAAAGAAATTATTTGTCTCGACATAATGTAAATGCGTTGTTCATACGTATTGAATTTTATTCAAAAGTATTATACATTATTCAACGTTTGACAATATTTTGTAATATAATAGAGCATTTACCTGTTCATTGCATATTATGGGAATATTATAACTAAAATATAACATATAAATATACATGTTTAGAAAAACACGAATTTAATTCACGTTGAAGACTGTCATTGTTAAACAATAGGAGACAACATTCGTTATGAAACTACAGATTCAAGAAATAATTTTTTTTTTTTAATGCTACTTTGTTCTAAAAATAAATTGTCATATCGCCACGCTGCTATGGAAGTCGCCATTTGCACGAAGCGAGGTTGGCACCAAGATGGCGCGAGACAATACCTATTCTCGTAACGGTCCTGTTGCGAGTAACGAAGTCTCGCTTTTGGAGAATAGTTGTCTTGACCCACTGTACGCCGGTGAAGAGTTTGGTTTGGTGCGGAAAGCGATGGCTCCACAGAGGTCGATAGGGCCACGTGTGCACCCACGCGGCCAGCACGTTCTGCCGCTCTTGAATGCGCGCCCGATATCCTTCTCCACTCTTCCATTTTGCGATCGTCAGCTCTGTTCACCCCTCATTCGACATTCAGTGGTTCAACTTAATATGCGGGCGGTGACAGCGGCAGCGGCGGAGGGTTTTATGAGCCAGAAATAAACGCTTAAGCGCCTTCATTCGCAGAAGTGAATTAAAATGCAGCGAAAAATAGAGCGCTTAAAAATTACGAATTTTGTAATGAATGGGGCAAAGTGGATGCGAACAAGGAACTTGCACATTTAATGGGTATGAATCAGAATCTCATTTAGCAATCGTCATCGTTACAGGCATGTGGCCGCGTAGATGAAGACAAATCTATTTTTGCATTGATGTTCTTATTTCTACAGTTCTCATGGCGCCTCGGCTGTCAGCTCCCATAAGATGGAATCCCTCACACTTCGGATTTCCTGATTCATTTCCGGATACAAAAGGTGACGAAAATCGTCACACTGAGAAGATTTTCATCTCAAGACAGCTCCAGATATTCGTCATTCGGCGAATACCGAATGGCGAGCAGCGCCCGCCAACGCTTGCCTTTCTTTGATGTGTCCAAAAGACAGACACACTGCAGGTAGAGCGAGCACAGATTCGTGCCAAAGAACAAGCAGAACAAGCAGCCCATCCACACTATTGGCTATTCGGCGAGCGGTCGCTCGGAATTCGCCAAACAACGAATGTCTGGAACGGTCTGGANATGAGCGTGAACACGGGGAAATGACGAAAGTCTCAACTCCGTAATGGTCGCGTTCACGAATACGTCATGAGAGGTCGCACGAATGACATTGGTCATCCACATTAGAAGTAAAAATGTTAATTAAATTAACATTGTTAAACATTTTAAGTGTCTACGAAATTCACTAATTAAAGTTTTCATACAACTGTTTATCATTAAATGATTTGTAACATTCAAAGTACCGACAAAAATAGTTACTTCCGATTGGATCCCGAGTCGCATGGATGAACTGTCGTCCATTTCTAAAGCAGCAAGTTTAATTAATAGTAAATTTTTAAAACATATTTTCTGTAGAATCATCTAAGTTACAGATTCTTATCTGTAAAATCATTTTTATACTTTCGTGATTTAAAAAATACACTTTGCAACAATGATAAAAGACGTATAGAATAGGTCGAATGGATCTATGGACGTGTGTCATCCAACATTATGACAGGATTCTGGAAACAGCACGAGATACGGACTAGATTGACGTGATACAACACATTTCAACGTTTATTAATCCGAAAGCACGCCGTGTTGCAATGACAACACTAAAAAAAATTGGATGGAAGAAAAAATACTTCGGATGGATGACCGCGCGACCACTGCAGGGTTAAAGAGGATAGATCTTTTACTTTTGGTAGGGAGAATGGCTAGACATACACAAAAGACAGTAAAGTTGTGCCCTTTTGGCAGTGAGTGTGTCATGAAGTAATTTCCACACATTCAATAGATCTAACGAGTTACATTTCCGGGTAAAATATGACGATTTTCTCGGATACCAATTAAAAATGGAAAAGTGTTTCACCGATCAATTTTAATTTTCGTGTCAAACTAGTCCTCAACTTTCTCTCGTTAAACCCGTCCTCATTTTTCTCGGGAACACTGATGCGATAGGGTGGACAAGGATCAATATTTTCTGGATGAGCGAGGTTACAAGGTGGGATCTAAATTTTTACATAAATCTGCTGCTCAAGTCAAATGACACCAAAGAAAATATTTTTTATCTCCAACTCGTCGATTTAGGTGTGTAATTCACATATGGTCTAATAAACAAATAATAATGGGATGTCTTGCAAGGGGTTACTTTCTATGTTGAGGGTACAACCTAGTAGTATCCTGTCAAATGTGTAACATTGGAACACCTGAAACAATTAACCTTTTAAAGGAGGCGGGGATCATTTGAAGCGGCTGAGTCATTTTACCTCACAGTGGAGAATGCGTTATAAACTAAAAATAAACTAAAACTCTCTTCAATTTAACTTAATGCGCAGCACATGTACGTTTTAAGCAACCATTAAATAAAATAAAAAGGAAGGAAACAATATGGAACTTAGTTGTATTTTTNAAAAGGAAGGAAACAAAATGGAACTTAGTTGTATTTTTATAATTTGCTGTTATTTCACAATCTTGTCTTAATAATTAATGATGTATTAGAAAACACGAAATAGGAGGTAAGAGGTGGGTGAAGCGGACTATTATTAGAAGGTAGGCCGGTTAGCTGGGTTTACCAACTAATTGACAAATGTGGAGGTGTTAGGAGGAGTTGTTAGTAATAGTGAGGTATAGGAGTAGTAGGAGGTAGATAGGAGGAGGGTATGCTTTATAATTGTCAGAGCTATATAAACTAGGATATATAAACAAGTGAAGAGCTCTAGTTTTTTTCTGACCCCCTTGCTGCACACTTTGCTGCAAAAGTTATCGGGACGCCGCGTCATTTCAATTCGCATCCTTTCGGCGTTACAATACACATTCGAATAAGATTCCACTTCAATACGACACAGCGTCAGTCTTGAGTTTGCCATGAATCAATATAGATCGTGCAATTACAAGCGCCCAAATTTTTAATGAAAAGTTGTTTTTATTCTCAGTATACAAGTACATAAATCACGACTAACATTGCAATGCATTTTTCCCATTCTCCATTTTTTGGCCAAAATGCTCAACCAAAGATTCAGCAATTGATTCCCATGCAGACGGTATTCTTCGCCCGATCTTTGTACTCGTTGCAACAAACATTCCAAGTCACAGTGTGAGCTCGTACTTCGGAAAACTAAGGACACAGTTGCACTTACACACCACACCATAGACAACTGAGTACTGTCAGGTAATCGGCGGGTAGGAAACACACATCCCAGCAGCAACTTCGATTCCTATAGAGTGTCATTTCTGCATCTGATTATTCTGAACGTCCAGTGTGTATCCCAATGTTAGTTTCTTCTTATCTGGTTAATAATGACGCAGCGTCACGATAACGTAGGTAGAAAGTGTACATAGCACTTCCTGGTGCAAATTCGGAATGATTTCCAATATTTCGCGAGGAATAGTGATTGTGCACATCTTTGATGAAGAGCTGTACAGAAAGACAATTTTTTCTTGAGTATGTTAAACACTAAAAAAATGCTTTCACNTCGTACCTTGAGTATGTTAAACACTAAAAAAATGTTTTTACATTATGCCAACCGGTTTGGCCTTCCTCAGTGTCCTTCACCACAAAGGTTTCTTTCATCTTCACCGCCACACACTGCGAAAAGGATCGGGAAGTCTATAGGCCCGAGGTCGAAGACGACAGTTGCCTCCACATTGACACAACCGATCGGTTTAGGGTGAATGCACCTTAAAAATGCATAGTAAAGTGTGGTGCTTGACGTATTAATTTTTGAAGAACAATTAAAACTATTTGGTAATTTAGGTATAATTCTCTATCAGAGCTGTTCAACTTATCTTAGCCCGCGGACCACTTTCGATCGATGGACTAGACTCGAGATGGAATTTGGGAAATGTTGTCCGACGAATATTTAATGGGCAATATTTATTTATGTTTGTAACGCACTATTTTGATTCTCTTTAACACACATGTTTTTTCAAACTAGAAAAATTAAATAATATATTTCTCTACTTTTAAAAAGTAATTTTAATATTTAGTATCATAATAAAATATTCTCATATTGTAATTCCGAACTCGATTTTCTATTTTCTCTGACCGTATATGCCACGTGAAATATTTCTTCTGACAGCATACATTTATAACACAAAGTTGTGCCCTCCAACGTTTGAGGAACATTATGATTTAAAATGCATACAAAATGGATACAATGTTATTTAAAATGTAAAAAATGTAGTATACTATAAGTGGTGTGCCGTAAAAGGCGTTTCGCGGGTTGGACAGCGCTGTTCTATATCACTATATCCAGTTATTTCCTGATATCATACGCGTATTGGAGAATTCATTTAGGTCTGTTTCTACCCTCCTTATCTCAGTTTGTCTCAGTCTCCAATAGCGCGCCGCTAATCGACTGCTAACTACCGCTTCGCGTTCCAGTTGAACCCTTTGCTCGCCCTTTTGAACGAAGACCTCTCTCGCAGCGCGCGGAAGGGCAATGTGCCCGTCCGTCTGAGCAGGAGAGCGATCGATCGCTGGCTGCCACAGACGTGAATTGTGGGGGCGTTTCTCAAACGCGTGTTTGCAACTACCTTTCACAGATGCGTGTGAAACGAATGCGTCAACTCTACCAAAGTAGAACATTTGGATTTTAATTAAATAAATAACGAAAGACTTAGGACTTTTCGTGAACATTATATATATTTATATATGTCGTCGAAACGTTTCACCTTGGTTCTATGTCGTCGAAATGTTGCGAGTTCATATATATATATATATATATATAT
>NNCF01128056.1:131126-174963 GCA_002313205.1 Laupala kohalensis
ATCAATAAAACCACCGATTGGGAGAGCTTTCAAATTAATTTAAATAATCTGGTAAAATTAAACGTATCACTTCAAAGCAAGGAAGAACTAGATTATGAAACAGAAAAATTAATTACTGATATCCAGTAGGCTGCCAGGAACAACACAGCTAAGACTAAACCTGTGCAAAAAGGCCAGATATGTTACCCTTTGGAAGTTAAAAAAATGGTAGTTGAAAAAAGGAAAGCTCGAAGAAAATGGCAAAACACTAGGCATCCAGCAGATAAAAATAAATTAAATAATCTTACACAAAGACTAAACAGAAAAATTAAAGAGATAAAGGAGAATACTATGAGATCTTATCTCCTGAGATTAACGGCGGAGATAGACACTAACTATTCCCTGTGGAAAGCTACTAAAAGAATCAAGAGACCGATTATACAAGTACCTCCATTGAAGACCTCAAATGGAGAATGGGCCAGGAATAACAATCATAAAGCAGAGTTATTTGCAAGTTATTTAGAGAAAACGTTTCGTCCACATAATATAGAAAATGATTGTAATCTCTCTGACATCATGTTCCACGAGGAATCAGAAATCTCACCCGTGACTCCAAAGGAAGTGGAAACTGAAATAAAGAATATCAATGGAAAAAGCTCCTGGATATGAGTTAATAACAGGAGAGTTATTCAAAAAGCTTCCTCGTAAAGCAATAGTTTAACTCACCAATATCATTAATTCTACCTTTCGGTTGAAATATGTTCCTGCAGCATGGAAGGTATCTGAAGTTGTTATGATAATGAAACCAGGAAAACCGCCAAATGAAATAGCTTTCTATCGCCCTATTTCTTTACTTCCTACTATGTCTAAAGTATACGAAAAATTGTTGCTAAAACGATTAAAACCTATAATTGACAATAAACAACTGATTCCTGGACATCAATTCGGATTCGAACCAAGCATTCAACAATTGAGCAAGTCCATAGGTTTGTTAATATTATAGAAAACACCTTGGAGGAGGGTAAAGTCTGTTCCGCAGCATTTTTGGATGTGGCCAAAGCATTTGACAGAGTATGGCACCAAGGCCTAGTCTATAAACTCAGNAAAAAATTATGTTGATATCATTGAGTCATACTTGTCAAAGAGGTTGTTTAGGGTGAAACAAGATGGTTCATACTCTGAGTTGAAAAAAATACATCTAGGAGTGCCTCAGGACAGTGTATTGGGACCTTATTATATGTATTATATACTTATGATATACCGCAACCAAGAGAAGCAACTTTTGCCGATGATACGGCAATACTGGCAGTTGGAGATAATGCAGAAGTAGCGACGAAGAAACTTCAAAATGCTTTGGACAATATTAACACCTGGACAAGAAAATGGAAAATAAAATTAAAGAAGAATAAATCAGTACATATTGATTTCACGAACAAGAAGAGTAACCCAGTTCAGCTGAGACTGAGTAATAGCATAATTCCACATGCGAATACAGCAAAATATCTGGGCATTACCTTGATACTAAATTGCGCTGAAAAGAGAAAAAAAACAAGAAATAAAAATTAGAACAAGAGAAATGCATTGGCTAATTGGGAGGAAATCCGAATTGTCAATACATAATAAAATACTTCTATATAACAAAGTTATCAAGCCAATTTGGATGTATGGAGTACAACTTTGAGGTTGCGCCAGGAAGAGTAACAAAAATATAATACTGAGGAGACAAAATAATACACGGCGATGTATAGTTGATGCTCCGTGGTACGTTAGAAATAGTAACATACACAAGGATCTGGGTATCCCAGTTGTGGAAGAGGAAATAAAAAAAATTGCTAGGAGACATGACACCCAAATCTCGAAGCCCGAACGATACTAGAATGTTATGGATTCAAGAGGAGATTGAAACGGACAAAACCATTCGAACTTTGTGAATAAAAAGTGAATTGGTGTTAAGTGTGAACTTGTGTTTTAAATTGTTTAAGAACTAAGACGACACATTGGTGGAACATTAGGATATATGTAAAAAGTTAGGCCAAAGAAAAAGTGCTGGTTAGCCGGAAAACGACTAGTTGTATTGTAAGTTTAATATAAAAAAAATTCTTGTACCATTTCGTTTCCGAGATAACACGATTTAAAAACGTTTTTGAATGCCCGTCTCTCCGCCTCCGAGGACATTTCAGGCGATGTCTGGGTGATACCCACGCTTGGAACCAGGTTCAGACAAATACCGAACAAACTCTGGATGGGGATAAAACGAAGATTCTAGATTAAAAATATAAAAAGGAATAAATAAAAAACACTGGAATCTCAAAAGATGGATGGACAATGCTCCACTAAGAGAAGAACTTAGGATACGAGATGTAAATTCAGAGGATGGAAAAGATTTCTCCAATCCTTTGGATGTGACATCAGAACCTTATAATATCCGAACTATTAGGTTGAGAAGTCATATCCAAAGGTTTGGGGAAATCCTTTCCTTACTTCGTGTTTCGATCTCACATCCATAGTATTTGCTCAGTGTAGTGTTCTATATTACGTCGTCGCATGACATTTTCGAAATGACGTCAGAGGTCACGTGGAAGGGTGTTACCTTGTGACCCAAGGCCTTTGGTTCACAGGGTTCTTGCTCCTCCAATGCAATTAGGGCAGCCATCAAGAGGCTCTGCGTTCTCCATCAGCAGTGTCCGTTGCTCTTAATGAGAGCCTCTCTGTCTCTCCTTCCCTTCCTCTCTTCCTTTCTCCCTCTCTCTCTCTCTCTCTCTCTCTCTCTCTTCCTTCCTCTTCCTGATTCATCCTGTGTCACTCCCACCCAACGACTTTCTCCTTTGACGGTATAGCATTTACATTTTTATTATTTAACATATTAACTTCAAAGCATACGTTTTACTACTAACACTTCGGTTCTACGGTTGTCCCCTTCGTGACTACGGTGTCAGCGTGATCGCTCGTCACCAAGTCATCCCGGGTTCAATTCCCCGGTGCGGCAAAATAGAATTTGTTGCATTTCATTTCCATGTCTTAGTTTAAATAGCTGTGATGCACGAAACGTTCACCCTCTGCGACTAACAACCGCAGGAGAAGTACTCTGATACAACAATCTGGATCCTATCTAGACGCTGTTCCTCCGATCTCGGTAAAATTCACTATGTGTCTAGTGAGTAAACTCACACAAAAACTGAGCCTTTACTGGCACTCGTCATTCGTGGTCCTTAGCTGGAAGAAACGAGATACATTCATACTCAGGTTCTATTTCTGACTCCTATCGTCAAAGACGCTCAGACTACTCTCAAATAGAATAACTTAATCGAAGAAGCTACTCTACACAAAATTATTAAGTCTCGCCACACAATTACAACAAAAAATATTGAAAAATATTTATATGCAGGTAAGAAAAACTATGCTTTAGATGTGCAAATTTCAATATATATATATATATATATATATACTGTCTCTTATACACATCTAGATGNTTACAAACTTTTAAGGACGAATAGTATGTATTTAATGATTAAAACCTCACGTTTCGACTTGCCTTTAAAGAAGTCTTCAGGTCGTTTACATAAAACTTCGTTAGTCTTTATTTAATTTGATTATATAATGGACGTTAATTGTAGGAGAATTAAATAAATAATTAGTTTTATCCGTCCAAAACAACAGATTAAAATTGTAATACCTAAAGATCCCTGTATTCCCCTTGATTCCATTCGTTTCCAGTGAATGAAAATGTAATAATACTGCATTTCATACAATCCTCATAAAATCGAAAATACACTGAAGTATTTCCAAAATATTTTGTGAAGAACTATTTCGTTCTTTGGGTAACAATACCTCACGCGACTGCGTCAGGTTTAATAGTGTGTTCCGAGATTGATCCCGAAAAGCCAGAGAAAAACACTTAAGTATATTAAAAATTAAAAAATCAAAATCAATAAATTCTTTTACAGTGTAGAAGCACTGGTGCAGGAGGTAGTTTTTATCCATGGATTTGTAGAGATTCAATTTCATTATATCTTTTATATTCTTGGACAGGGAATTATATAGAACGATTCCCGAATGATAAGGTCCAGACGGTCTCAGGTGTAAATCGTGCTGGGTAAAGTCCTTGGCAGTCAGGTGTGGTTGCAAATCAAAAAAAATTATTTTTGTGTCTGACGGGTGATCTTTTAGGGAGATGATTGCCAGGTTAATTTCGTGGTTTATTTGTGGAACGTTTTAGTGTGGAGGCAGGCTAGAGAACACTATGTTCGTGTGCAGGGATGTCATTTTTAGTTTTTGTAGATGTTCAGACGCGTTGAAATGACCACACTAGTTAATATCGTTCTGCCCACCTATGATGATTACTGTGTCCCGCTCTGTGTGTTTTTTAGTGTAGGTGTCCAGTTCTCGAATAACTTCAGCCAAACGAGCGTTTGGCTTAAAGAAACCGGAGACTGAGAACTGGCTAGGAAGCAATCCACGCAAAACGGAGGACATCTGACGACCATGCGAATCTTCTAATATGAGCACATTTGATTTCTGAGTGGAAGTGTTGGTTTCATCTCTGGGTACTTTACGTGGTTTTGGGCGTCTGTGCTTACCAGTGCGTGGTGTTTGAACAGGTCTGGGCACTGGACGGGAGGGGATGAAACGAGTAGGTAAGGGAGGAAACAAGGACATGTCATCTAACACACTAAACCTATTCTGAGTGAAGAGTTGGAGTGGTGCATTTGTCGTTGGTCTTATCGGGTAATAGCAGTTGGAAGGACGGCGAGAATTCCTGACTATATCCAACCGCCGATCGTGTTCTTATTGACCTCTTCCAGCGCACTGATTCGTGTGTCAATATAATGTACCAAGTCATGGGTCAATATAATGTATTAAGTTGATAGATTAGTGCAAACATAAATCAGCGGTTTTTTTTATATCCCGTGCGAAAGAATTGAACCGTTTAAAGTTACTTCCTAACTCTAGTAAAAATGACCAATGAGTGTCCATCTGTTAATGCCAAACGGCCCCAAATGGCCGGACATTCATTTCACATGGCTGCCAATGGCCATTTTTACTAGAGAACACTTGTTTACATGAGACAAAAATACATACAGACAGTGGAGTTCGTAGTAGATCTTATATCCGAAACAAAATCTACCCAGAAGTCTAATGAAAACAAAGTCTCATAACTCACCTGATCATCTCTGAACATTTTAAGTCGAAGTAGCTTGCCGCAGAGGTATCCGTGAATGAGCAATTTACCAAGGATCATTCCACACAAGATGGCCAGAATCCACATGAGGACCTAGAAACAAAATAGATTAACATTCCGTTGTTGACAAAACACTACCGTCTACTCAACAAAAGAAGAGATTCTGCCAGAAATCTGCCTTCGCTTCAGGGACAACTTGAACAACATTTGGTTGGTTTATTTTCTTTCCCAAATTCTTCCCAGGTAAACCAAGCTATTGTGGTTCCAAGAATTTGTCTTCCAACTCGTTATTAAGACAATGAATGAACAAGGAATATTTTTGGAACGTTGCTTCGATACTTTTCATAAACTAAGAGAAAACTTAGTTAAAATTCCTATGAGCTGCGCACCTACTCGAAAAATTAAATTTTTGAATTAGAATGAGAAATTCGTACCTCTCTTAAACTTTAAACACATTTTCACAATTATTGTAAACCATACACTGTAAGTCTGCTCTACATTTCAATGTTAATTTACTGAAAAGTCCTGTTTACTACTTGGTATATTCAATTAACACTTGTGGATTTAATATGAGTGTATCTTTATTGAAAGAGGTAGTATTTGGTAGTATAAATTTACATATGTATATTTATTTTTAATATTTATATAGTACATGCATCTTTATATAGTATAATGTGTGGCATAACACATTTTCCTATATTACGCTGAACTATAAACTTGCAACTCTCATCACCGGACATCACTCCATTCGCAGTAACAATAAAAAAATATTCTCGTAATTGGCGGGTATTGGATATATGCCACCAGGGATTTTCTTGCGAAATGTATTCAGGATCGTCATGAACACTTTTTATGATATATGAAATTTCTGAAAATTTACGATATTTCTCAATTTTGCGTTACATTAAGCTAATATACGATTATGATAGTGATTTTTTTGACAAACTTTTGATTTCAAAGGGGTTTGTTAGGGTGAAATACATTTTTCGAATTTTTACTACATGTCACTAATTAATTCAGATATCACCTCGGTTCTTCTTCATATAGGATGTTAATTCAATATCTAAAATAAGACAAGATCTTCGATGTTTTTCTTCTAAATGCCCAGTGATTGATTGCCTTACTTGTTCTGTGTTATTGCATTCTAATGGGTAGTTTCTCTGACCACTTCAGTATTTCAAAATATACCTCATATTCTCTCAGTAATATGTTTGTACCCTTTCAGTATTAATATTTAAGTTTTTAATGGATTCCAAAAATAATACAGCTCCATTAATATTATGTGTAGGAAAAAGTCAAGGTCTCCAGAGCGAAATAATTGACAAAAATTCACACTCAGTTGTGCCTGTCGAAAAAGTAACGTTTTCCGTGCAGTTGCGGTTTGAGTACGATGTAGTTTGTGTATAGAGAATGATCTCGAATTCATGGTAGAAACTTTAATTGTTGTACAGTACCCTGTAACAATCATTCGTTGTATAGGAATGTATGGGTGCAAGCGCAAACATTACTTTTTATGGGGACATCTAAAGAGTCTTATTTATGCGACTCCACACGAATCGGATGAGATCTCGTTGCTCGAATATCTGTAGCTGCTGCACGTGTGCGTAAAATATCTGGCATCTTTGAGTGTGTTCACAAATCGATCCACCGACGCTGTCAAGCATGTACGAGTATCACTGTAGGTGGACGCAATTTCGAACAGTTGTTGTAAACATTGCACTTGTCAATAAACAGTTTGTCTTTCTTTTCATCTCTTATTTCTTGTGCTTGCACCTCACCGTATCAATTGCACCCATACATTACCATCTAATAAATGTTTGTTTCAGTGTATTATACCAACCCTTAAAGTTTGTACCATGAATACGGGGTCAATCTGTAGATAAAAATGTAGATTTGAGAAACATATGTATAATAATCTCAATATTCACACGTGTCATTCCGCGGTTTACCAACAAGTTCAATTGTATATGACCAATTTCTAAGGTAAATACCGTATTTGGTAATAGATTGTTAGAAAAATTGTTACGACAATGAAACACATGAATCAACAAATGTTTCAAGACCTCGCAATGCAACATTGCTTTTGATTTTGACAGAGAAATTGTGGCCCCTCGAATGACATCAGTTACGGACCCTCTCCACAATTCTATCACGAACATCCTTACAATCCTTCCCCGCGAATCCTTACATAATCTGCTGTCACGAGCTGATGCGTTACCCATGAAGAGCTAAATGCTGTTCTTGAATTATTGATAAAGGTTTCGGGGAGACGTCACTAGAAATCCCGGGACGTGAAGGGGATCATTGGCTATCACACAGCGACAATGCCACGTGATTCTCACGGAACATTTAATCTCTTAAAGGAGAACCAACAATGAAACAATCTGAAAAGAAAGAAAGCTGATACTGAATGAAGCACATTCTTTTTAAGGGGAAAAACACCGTTCTATGTGTAACCCTGGTAGTGATTTTGGGTTAAGGTACAGGTGCATGATGAATTAATATACTTGACAATAAATAAATAAATAAACAAACCAATAAATGAATAAAATAATCTGATGGGCCGGAGAGAGCGCGCTGTGTTAAAATGAAGAAGGTGAAGAGAGACAGAAGTGGCGTGGAAGAGTGAAGGAACGGAGGGAGAGTGAAGGAGCAGTCCAGAGAGAAGAACAACACAGAAGAATCAAGCACTAACCATTAGTTTTAAGAATGATAAAGATATGTAATGTCTTGCGATGTACACGTGACATTACATAATAAACTGAAAAAAAACAACGAAAGAACCTTCGAGGGAATTGAATGTGACTGTAGGAGAGTAATGCCACCTTAATGAAAGGATCATATTTCTTTCTCGTTTAGGAAAACATTTACAGTAAAAACTCACAGAAAAACATGTAAACTAACAGAAGAAAACTCAACGGATCATCTACAAGACACAAATATTTTATTCAAAGTAATCGAAGTTCTAAAATTTGAAAGGCTTTCGCAAAGCATGTTAAATATTGGTAAACACAACATCATTTTGGTACATTTATGACTTTAAAATATTTAACAGAGTACAGTAATCGAACACAGATGGGATCGTAACGAAAAAGATTTTTTGGAAATACGACGATCATTTAGTTTTTGAAAGTAAACAAAGGAAAATTTTGGAAAAGGAAAAAAATCGTTCTTCAATTGTTTTAACGACTACTTTAATGCTCTGTTCATCACCAAGTACTTGATAATTTACGCGTCAGTCAATCAATCAGTATTACTGTTAGCATACACGTGTTGCAGAGGATTTTTGATTCTGCGAATACATCCATTTTGTACCTTTCTGTTAAAATGAACGTAATTACGAGAGATGAAATGAATTTCGGAATTTTCAGGAGTCGAAGATTCCAAATAAAGAATTGACAGAGAGAATGGAATCTGCTGGAGGGAAACTTGCTTTGTTATATTAGTAAGTTTTCTTCTTTTACTGAACTCACCTTGATGAGCGACCAACGCCACTCCGGAGGATACTTTGTCAAGACGAAACTGAATACATTGCCAAGCATCGGGATGTCCGACTCTGCGACACAGAAAACACAAAACGTTATACATATGAAACTAAGGTCTTATGGATAATATTTCTAATGGTTTTTCAAATCAACTGTCACGGATGGTTACAAAAGCATTGTCGAGGTATGTGAGGTGGAACCTCATATAGGTGGTACAAAGACGGATTTTATAACATCATAAAGTTAAAAAATTTCTATTTACGTCCATTACATAATCAAGTGAAATAAATTAATTAAACTTTTCACTTGTTTTCGATTTAATTTAAAGATAAAATTCTTTAAGGTATTAAGAGAGATGTTGATAATTTTAGACGAATACATCTTCCGGGTTACGCCGCCTCTGTGAAGCATGAAGCCTTCGTTTCGGCACAAAGCCCGTTAGCGTCTTCAGGACGAGTATAGTTTCAAGGTGGGTTCCAAGGAAAGAACTTTCACGCCAGTTCTTTCATTGGCGTCCGTTTAGAAATAATTAGTTCTGAAGATGCTTGAAGGTTGTGGGCGAAAGGTGGGTTTAATGCTTCACAGAGGCGGAGTAACTCGGAATATGTATACACCTAGATTGATCAACATTGTAAACTGACAATAAAACAAAAACTTAATCTAGACAGAAAAAGATACCCCTGTTCCATCTCCCATTTTTATTCAATATATCATTAATATAAAACTTAACTTTGCTTAACTTTGAGACTAACACACCCACCCTAACCCGCCGTAACGCAGTATAACGAATACACAGCCCTCTTCCAAACCATGGTTACGAGTTTTATAGACTGCCCTTAAGTCTTCATAATATTAAAAAATCGACATTACTGCGATTTCTTTATTTAATTTTTAAAAAATTATTTTGTTAATCTACTCCCGGTTCCAGACCACGAGGACATTACCCAGGTTGGTGTCTCTCTCACAGTTCCTGTCACATTTTCTTCTCTCGCTTACATTTTGTTCTTTGTGTGTGCCTCTTTGCTTAGCGATCTTTTCTGCCAAGTTCTCGTCCCTGCGACGGAGAAGCGAAGTCTACTATCGTGCAGTTGTCCTTTTTATGTAATGTCGCATAAATTCCTTCAGTTGAAGAAGTTTATTTGAGATGGCAATGTCTCATGTGATACGTGTTTTAATTCAGTGTCTCATGGCGAGGTTCGGAGCATTTGGCCCGCTCTTTCACCTAACCGTGATTCGCGTGAGGGAATTGGGAAGGAGAGATGTTGTGTCGCCGAACCGACATCTGTCTGGAGTAGATGAGAGCAACTCTAGCTGAAAAAGCTCACCAAGTTTGAGGTAGAGCAGGGTTAGAACCCACGCTCTACCACTCAACGATATCGAGATAGCGAAGACACAGATGTCGGCAAACCTACCTGTGTGACTGTGGGAGATGGGATCTTCCGCGAAGAGTAGAAAGTTGCAGAAGATGACGAAGTACGTGACGAAGAGGCGCGGGTAAGGATGTTGGAAGTAGTAGCGCACATCCCTCTTGTCGAGCAGTTGCAGTTCGGAAGACGAAGGCACCACCACGGGACACGACGCCACGCCGCCCACCACGCCGATGCCGCCGCCGCCTCCTCCACCGCCGCGACCCACGACGCCGGGATCACCCGTCGTCAACATGACACTGCGGCGCCTCTGCAGCGCCTCGCTCTCCTCCCAGCTGCTGGCTTTGCGCGCCACCATGCCGTACGCGTCAGGAGGCTACAATATATATATATATATATATATATATATATATATATATATATATATATATATATATATATATAATGCATGTATCAATTGTCGTAAGTTTACCGACCTACATGGTCAAATTACTGATCATTGAACTTCTACATTCTGCTCATATCGCCCATAAATCGCAAGAAAATCGTGCACGATATTTAAGGATATGTCTGTAGCCCTCACCGCCATGGAAATGTTTGATTCTAAAAACATCCCCAACTCTCGACACGATTTTAAAAGCGATATAGATTGCGTATAAACCAATACAGAGCTAAATTAGCAATCCATACTAATATATAAACGCGAGTGTGTGTCTTTCTGTTTGCTACCTGATCACAAGTAAACCACAAAACCGATCGTGATGAAATTTGGCTAGGAGATGGTTTAGATGCCCAGGATGAACAATTTTAATTTTAAAATGTGTGATAGGAAAGACAAAATTAATTTTTACAATAACAGTTTATAAAATCGAAATAAAAGTTATATTCCTATACACTGCCTAAACGGTTAGAGATAGGTGACAACTATGAATGACAATATTGTTTGCCTCACTACGTTCTACAAAACTGATCGCGACAGCATAAGCCTATCTACAGAAATTAACCTAAATTATTGAAAACGTTAAAAATAGTAGAGTTAAAATACTTCAACTAAAAATAATAATTCAAGAAGGAAAAAATCATTCATCATCCAAATGGATCATTTGATTTGTGCAATTAACAAAGATAAAAAACGTTACAATATTTTAGATTAAAAAATCGTAAATTCTTTTGATTAGTAAAGCGAATATTTTAGGTTTTACAAGAAATTGAATGAAATGGTGCAGTCGCGTCATAAATTTTGTCTCGGAAGATAAAATTCGACCGGCGCGAGAGGGTGTAGTATATACGATCAATTTTGTATTAAAACTATATTATGAATTTGAAAAATTAGGATACTGTACATGTTTTTAAAAGCTAGTTAGTGAAAATTTTGTGATCTTACAATATAGATAGATTTTATTTTTTCCAAAGTAAAAGAAGATGGGTCTAAGGAAGAACCCGGGCAGCGACGGGTAATCAGCTAGTAACGAATAAATTTACTTGTGCAACCTCTCCATATCACCAATAAATCGCAAAAAAATCGTTCCCACTATTTGAGCACTAGAGAGAAACTAACCACGTCGCGGAAATGGTCGATTCCAGCGCCAAACAAAAGATAGGGATGAAACTAGTGCCATCTCGCGCTAACTTCGAAGTACTGAACTCTGTAATAGTTGAAATTCTCACCACAGCGCCACAGACATTCCCAAAATTCGACAAGATTTCAAAAGCGATATAGAATGAACATAAACCAATACGGAGCTAAACTAGCAATATATAATACATATATTTATATAAATATAAAACAATATGTACGTAATAATAAGATAAAGATGGGGTGAAAAGCAGTCATTTAAGTTTTACTTCCTTAAATAAATTGATTCGTAATGCCACTTACTCCCGAGCAGCGGCAGTCTCTCCCACAGAGACTCGCCTGTTTCTGGTTCTTCTTGAAGCGACTCCGCCCACTCTCCCGTCGCCCTCCTCCCGCCGACCCAGCGTCCGTCATGGCGGATGCGAAGGTGGATGAACTGGGCAACTTGATCCCCTGCACACACGTGGGTGGCGCATTGGGGGCCAGCGGTTGCAGCATCTGCAGCTCCACGGCGTCATCGTCTTCGGTGTCAGGGTAATGGAAGTAGTTCTCGTAGATGCTCCCTTTGCCAGGGACGACGGGAGGCACAGGGCGACTGGCAGGAGAGTCGTCTTCACACACGCTGCGTTGCCTGTTAATGCCCACACATACACACATACATAGAAAAAAGTAATTAATATACAAAATAAATATTTTTAAGGTCAAAAAATCAAATACGAAAACTTAATAACCACGCGGAAAACGATAAACTAATCTACTCTCCGATGCGAGTAAGGGACGTATTCCATCAATTCCATCAAGAGCCCTAAGGCAGAGATGGACATAACATTTCAGCACACTACTAAGATAAGAACAACAAAAGATAGCTACGATTACATTATCAATAAAATACCCATAAATTTGTATTTAAAAAAGTTATTTCACAAATACGCATTATCATTAAATATTTACATTGTACGGGAAACATTGTTTATAAATTACTAAAATAACGATACATTCGAGATTAATTATTAAAATAGTATTAATGAGACTGCCGTACCTAGGTATAAGCATACATAAAATCCACAGGAAACGGAAGTAAAACGCGGACCGGTATTTGGCTATAGAAATGATAACAAGAGATGTAAATTATACAACAACGTCAGAAGAGAGACACAAACCAGATATTTTCAAAATTAATAAGTTATGACTAGGCTGAGATCCGCAACCTCTTTCAAAAAGGCAAACTGTTCCATGGGGTTTACGGAAGGCACAGCTCTGCAATTACTGGGCCTCGGCACAAGGAGGAGGAGTTGTTTGGCCAACCTCACTCCGGTTTGTTTGACCCCGGGATGCTCATTTTAAAGCAGGCTCAGTAGGCCTGACTGACAGTTTAGACGATGAGGGATCGAACCCTGGCCATTCAGTCAGCACCTTAGCGCTCTATCCACCTTTCTTTTTACTTGTGCACTATTTCACTATCACGATAATAAAGGGGTATCATCGTTTCCATTCAAACTTCTCGAATTTCATCCATTTATCGGATGTTTAGTGGAGAGTCAATAAGATTTAACAGAAATCAGTTTGTAATATATTTGTTTTAAAAATATATTTTAAAAAACTCAACCTATACCTGTGAAATAAACCCTTATAACGAAACCTACGCCAATCACAGGCTACTCCACGTTATACACAGTGAAGATTTTTGAAAGTGATCTACAGTAAATGAATGGAATGTACTAATTTCTCTTTATGTCGGAGTATAGATGGAGTCTGACGATAATGGATATTTCTTCAAAATAATATGATTTCAGCTTTTCCATCTTGCAACTTTTATACATTTATTTTCTTCTAGTCAGTTTTAATTTAAGCTGTAAAATTGTAAATAATATATATTTTCCGTTCTACGTCTATTCTTGTAATTATACAATAAAACGACTTCTGTCAAATAAAAAAATACTCGCATATTATTTAAGGTTCCAACGGAACTTATAACTCGGATCATTTACTACTATTGAAAACAGTTTCGGAAAAACGAAGAAATACTTCCGGAAAAAGGAAGAAGAATTTTGAAAATTGGTGAAGTTGTAATCAATAAGAAGAGAGACTGAGACAGAGAAACAAAACAATGTTTCGTAATTTACTTAATTATTATAAAATAATTCATAAAGTAAATGCATATAATGACTGTCATAGTTTTATTATAACTATTGTGCAATTGTGTTTTCTCTGTTCAAACTGGTAGTTGGGGCGGGTTTCAAAGTAAAATTTAGTGAAATAAATAATTATAAACTTCCGACCTTTTATGGACTTTGAAATAATATTTATATATTCTGCGAAGAGCTCTTCACAGAACATATAAAATTATTCAAAGTCCATAAAAAGTGGGAAGTTTTTAATTGTTTGTTTCAGTAGATTATATAATGGACGTTAATTGCAGTAGTAAAATTTAGTCTTTTGACTAGACGAAGAGATTTCCATGTTAGGTTTGTAATATAACAGATTTCTGCATTCCTGGCAGTACGTTTCTAGTCGATGGCAATCTTGAAAGATGTCCTTTCAGTGTTTTGCAGTTGCTGAAATTATAAATAATATTTATTTTTATTATTATTATTATCATCATCATTATTAACAGACGAAGTCTCAAACCAGAGACGAAATAATGTGACAAATATACCTTCAGTCAGATAAATGTAAATTATTAACTTTAATGACATTTAACATCAATTTGAACCATATTTTTCACAAATTCCATGAAATTAAAGAACAGTTTTTTTTTTAGACAAACTACGATCCTGTCCATAACGACTTTAATTATTACACTTCCACCTCTTGTTATTTTCACACGTGAGTTTCATGAACAATTTTACATCCCATTGAACTATACTTCACGACATCCTTGCGACGTACTGTACATTCTCCAGTGGCACTTTCGAGACACGAAGTCTTGCAAAATCAGATTCACGGTCTTCGAACAAGCAATCACCGAGATAGACGGAGCCCATCTCATCAGTAAATTGGAACGAACTTTATTTGCATAAAAGCATTTCAAGGGACCTAAAATAAATCTTTTCCGAACGTAGTGCATCTGTCTTTATACCGAGGAGCAAGAAGTTACTGCCGGGAAGCGACCAATAGCGTGAAGTTCCGTCGTAAAGAAGCGAAGCAACTACTGTTCTTAACAGAAGCGTCGGGGAGTCGTTTAGGGGATGGTAGCTAATTCAACCTCCCGTGTGAGAGGTAAGAGACAGTACGGTGATCCTCACACATATGAATTTAGTCTTCCAACTTCAGCACTAAGATTCTAACTTTCACTCAAATAGAGCGGTTCGTGCTACAGAGGGATACCGAGAATTTGCCCTATTGGGATGACTTTATAAACCGCCAACGCACTTAAATTACGGCGCATCATCATTGAAACTAACGAAACATCAAAACTTTTACATTTATGTATAAATGTCATTTCGTTATATACACTCCAAATCATAACAGACTACATGAACGGTACTCGTATTAAAAAATCTACCAATATGACATTTTACCAACACTACCTTTTTAAAACTAATTTTCATATTTATCTCTCCCCGATTTACAAGATAAAAAAATATTTTTTTATGTAGTCTATTATGACTTTGTATTTTGATTTCATCCAAGTACTTACTTTCAAAAAAAAACCGATTCCTATGTAAAACATGTTACTCCGAGTTACAGTAACTAGCAGGACGTTTAATGAAGAGGGACGAATTTACCGAAAAATGACTCATTTTAGGTGTTGTGAAGAATAGTAAATACTGTGTACATTAAGTATTTAGAGGGGGACCCAAAATTTACGAAATATTTCCTGTACAATGTTTTGACTAGTAGTCCACCGGCTAATGCTTGGCAGGCTCATGAATGTGCGCACAGATTTACAGAAATAACGATTCAGTTTAAAATAGAGAACATACTTTTCAATTACTGTGGAACCTCGATTAACAACAATAATTGGTTCATGAATCTCAATCGTAATACGAAACAACCATGATCCAAAACTTTTTTTTCTACAGAAGTCGAGGTAAAACGGAGTTAATGTGTTGTATTATAAAAGTTAAAAAAATTATAATGCAGTTCATTATGTATCATACATATTATCTCACGACACAAGGAGTAATATTGAATCAAGGGTTTTTCAAATCATTCTTTCGAAATTATAACCAGATGAAAGCATACAATATGTCATGGAGGTGTTTATGTAACATACCATCAAATGACGTTCTACAAAGCAATACAGAAAGCGAACCCATCAACAGTTCGGCTTCATGTAGCAAGAGAACCCTTCAGTAAGTCGATGTTCGTTAAGAATAATAAATAAATTTCTTGTCANAGTCGATGTTCGTTAAGAATAATAAATAAATTTCTTGTCAAAAAAGCAGTACAATCTGCATATGACCATGCGGTTGACAATAAACTAATTTACTCTCCGGAAGCATGCAAGGGACCATCCCATCAATTCCGATCAAGGGTCCTAAGGCAGAGGCAGATTCAAAAATTTAAGCAAATATTCCTAGATAAGTTAAAAAGTTAGCTACGAGTTATAATACTGTTAAAATATCAACGTTTGTAATTTAACACACAAAATTCATTTTACATGTACGAATTAATATGGAACTATGGATTATTCTGATTATAGTTTAAAAATCATAAGTATTGAAATAACACTAAATTCACGATTTATTACAATAAACGTGCCCCTAGACAAAAGCTTAGAGAACCTGTACAAGAAATCCCTCTCTTCCCAAAGGAAAACCGGAGAAAAACCCGGGTGAGGATGGGGTTCGTTAAGATGTTACTTCTCTCAACATTGCGAGGAATAGAACTTGACCAATTTTCGTGCCCACGTATTTTTTGAATTAGGTGACCAAACCATATTCCACATCCCACTCTCATGTCATTTTGGACACCCCTCATTCGAGCGATACATCGTCGTTTTTAGGTGCTATATTAAGCATTACGAAAATTAATTAGAAATTAATATGGGAATATTTACTACCAAGGATACGGTTTTAGTTGTTTCATTGTTGTAATAAAGTTAGGGAACATTTAAGTCAAAAATTTGTCTTTTCATTATTTTGCGGACCCCTTAGGAGGTCCCTCATCAGATAAGGTCCGGGGGGCAGGAAACGTCCCCACCCCGTCCTCATCTAGTTATACTATTGAGTACCGAGGTCGAATTCTCTGTAGGGTTGATAGATAAAGGAAAAATCTTGCTCAGTAGATCTAACCTAGTAAGAAGGCACTCACAGATTTGTAATACAAATATACCAAATATGTTCTCAACTAATTATAGCCTATCATCTTAAGTCTGTTTTACTACGACAAGCCTAAGCTTTAAGTGCGGAGCTCGTAAGTTGCGGAGCCTTATCGAGCAGCAGCAGCACCTGCTATTGCCGCGAGCAGCAGAAGAGAGACCCACCTGTGGAGTCCCACATGTGTCCTTGCGTAAGGCGACGGGGCCGGCGACGGGGGCGGCGAGGGAGGCGGCGACGGCGACGCTGTAGATGCGCTGCTGTAAGAGCACGTGGTACACGACGCACACGACGCCGCTGACGCCAGCATAGGGCGTCGGCACGCGCGTCGTGTGGAAGGTGGCGGCGGAATACGCTCTGGAGGAGCGGGTGACGGAGGCGCCGTGGTGCGGCCGGCGGCGATGGATAAGGGTGTCGAAGGCGGTTGCGTGGCGTTGGATGTGAGGTTCACCCCTCCACCTCCTGCCGCCACCGCCGCTGCAGCCGCTGCCGCCNGTGTCGTCGACGTCACCGGCACGTAATCGTTCTGCAGAGATCCCACCAGAGAAGAACTTCGCGTGGAGCTGTCGATGTACGTCATCTGTTGGGAGACGCGACCCCAGAAATCCACCATGCTGGAGGCAGTGGCAGCGAGGGCGGCGGCGGCTTTGCAGCTCGTGTTGCTGTTGCTTCGACGCTTACTCGCCACCCCTCCGCCCCCGCCACCGCCATCGTTGGCATTCCAACTGTTGAGTGAGAGGAGCGACTTCCGAGCGAAGCCAGAAGCCATGGCTCAAGACACACACCAACCAACCAATCACACGCCAAGCACACCCAAAAATAGTCTCTCGGGGGGGGGGCAAAAATCAAAAAGAAAGCACGAAGGATTCACACGAATGTGATGTTACAAATCACAGGATTTTATCACTTTTTTTACCGAAACAGCAAACAACGACCAGGAAAGTTTATTACAGCAGATACATACACTATCTCTACACTACCCGAACACTCCAATGACACTCGCGTGGAAGGTTTCTGTCTTGTTCCGCCGTCGAGTACCCGAGTAACCGTGGACGTGTGTCTCTCTAGCCTATGCCGGTTGCGCTGAAGGCATGGCAAAACGGCGGCAGCTCTCCACACATCGTTCCTAATCCTTTCGGAGTCTAGTTTTCCGCTTCTTGTGCAGTCTTCTACTCATGCTCCGCAGGGGGGCGTCGGGGAGTGCGGTGAGGGGGCCGAGGGGGCGACGCAGCCTGCTGGGACTGCAGGCGAAGACGGCAGCGGTGATGGGACAGCGCTGGCGCATGGCAGCAGATGCAGCGGTACGACCTGCAATCAAAAGCAACGGATTCAGTCCAAAGGACATTCCTATATCACTTCACGCACTCTCCAGGAAGGGAACGATTAGCCAAGTAGTTACATAATGCTTAGCTGTATACTCTCGGCTTTGCTCACGTGAATTTTGTAATATGCCTGCTTTATTCTTTCTCACATTCCCATTGATATCAAGTTATCCATAAAAACTACATTGGTAGTTTAAAAATCTCATCAACCCTAAAACTTTTTTTTATGTTTTAAAATTAGTTTTAAAGTATTTGCTCCATAAACCCTCTCCACCCCCCGAAGGGTACTACTGGTGTCTTTCTTCCATGAGGGTACATCAATACATATCATCCTCTTCCCACCCCTCCCTAGTGGTGCTAGGAATATCTTTCCCCCACAGTGCTTTTTGTCAGATAGTCAGTCATCTACGTATCAAGTTTTGTTGACATTTCTCCAAGCAGTCCAGAGTTATGATGGAATACATAAGTAAAACATTCCAACCCTCATTTCAACCCCCTTTGGGGTGACTTTTCGTAAAATCATTTCTTAGCGGATGTCTACTCCCCAAAAGGAATCTACCTGCCAAATTTCAAGTTTGTAGGCTTTGTAGTTTCCAAGATTTCGTGATTGTTCAGTCAATTAAATAGTTAGTGAGTGAAATTTCGCTTTTATATTACAGGATATTAATAACTGTGGTTGGAGATGGTCACGTTTTTCAATAGTAATATAATGCAATGTAATGTACTGTGTCCAAGAGGAAAAATAATACATTTTTAGACTCTCGTTACAATACTTACATTTTCGTTTCGTCGCATGTATTGGGACCCCATCAACGCTATTGTAATAAAATACTTAAAAACTTCAACATATAGGTTAGAGGACATTCTCTATGTATTGAGACTGTCTTAGTACAAAGAGAAAGTCTGTCTTCGTCCACTAACCACTCTACCACGGAATTTGTACAATAATAGCGTGAGTTACAACAGCTACCGCCCTCCGTCAAAGAGTATCGAACTATTTAGAATGTTTGGAGCTTTAAGTGATAACGAGTCTATTTCCTTATCAAGTTGTCGTTTTAGAAATACTTTTCGTAGAAGCATTGTTTCTGAATTCTCATATTCAAAAAGACGCGCCATCGATTATTGACTGAAAATAAAGCAAATAGTGTGATATCTTATTTTGTTAAAGTAGATATATCTCGACATTTTGCATTTAGCTTCGCAAGTTCTGTAGTATTAAACATACTTAAAAATATTTCCGAAAACGCCCTAGGTAATATAATTATAAGATTGATCAGTTGAGGGTTTTTTTTCAACTGACTTCGAAGAGTGGATATGGAAATTCATAAAAGCACCACTGAAAAATATTATTCCAACAATTAATTTTAAACGCAAGGATCAGTATTGCTGAATTCGAAGTTAGTGAATTCCAATCCAAATGAAACTAAGAAAACGTGAAACGAAATTCGTTACAGTAAATCATAGCAAAAATTTGTTATTTAGCAAATTATGGCGTATAATTTGAATTAACCCACAAGCTTCAAAGTTTAAATTACAAATAGAATTCCGTGAATAAGTGAGTAACCAACGATCCCTTTGAAGTGAGGGAATTACATATTTCATGTATCATAAAATGAGAAAAATTTAATTCGGGCCAAATGCTTTAGTGCTACTGGATAAATATATTAAACGTCTCATACAGGTGTTATCACAACATCTATGAATAAGTCAAAAAATTGTTTGTAATTATTTTGCAAATACGATCATATATTATTGAAATATTATTTAACTTGAAATTTGCCCCTGACAAATAGAGTATTCAATTACCAAGTAAGTCCGTGAATGTAACTGGATAAAACACGCAATATATCTGAGGTTTCCTCATTTGTACCAAAATAAACGTAGTACTTCAATAGATTAGAGTAATTCGCCGTAATATTTCCAGGATCTAACATTCTACACGACAATTTCATATACATTAATTTAATTTCATATATTAAAAAGACACCTTTAACACCGTGTTAAGAGAAAAAAACAAGAAAAAGTATACAACAGTTATGGCTTCTTAATGTCAAAAATTTTATTTGTGTTTTAAATGTTCTAGTATATTGAGCACATAGAACAAAAAGAAAAACCCACACAATAATCATCGATAAACAATATAGAGAATTGAACAACGAACTAAGTAATTACACTCATCATACTTCTTTGCACTGATGGAAATTCTTTATAGAGAAATAAACACGAAGAAACCATCTGAAGAGTAAATAAATAAATAAATAAATAAATAAATAATATAAGACTAAAGACCTTTTATGGATTAACATTATATAAAAGGTTGTGAGTCTTACATTATTTATTGAATTAGATAATAATTTAATGGACGTTAATTGTACTAGCATCTAAATAATTACAAACGATTTTTTTTTGTGTCCATCTTTTTAACAGTGATGTTACTATTTCGCCCTGGGAGTCCGGCCACAGACCTCTCGTATAACTCGTGAACTCTGCTGTTTATACCCCTCTGCTCACATCGCACTCCAACAGTTTCCCTTCCCAACTTTCTCGAAAACTTGGGAGGCGAAAGAAGTACGACATCAAAATTCCTTTCATTACAGAACAAATCGGGTTAATCAATTCGCAAGGAAAATATTATATTGCCAAGGTTTAGAGAAAATATATTATATAACTGATTTACCCGTTACGTCGTTAATTTATTTAATCATCTCAAAATATGAAGCGAGGGAATTAAGAAAATTTTGATTGATTTAAGAAAAATAAATTTCATATCTTTTAACTGAATATGCACGAAGCGGATTTAAGATACAAATAAAAATATACAAATATAATTATTTCTGACTGATGCCAAGTAAAGCCTCACTTTCACGTAGAATATTCAAAGAAACGGAGACAAAGAAAAATTTCTGCTCTTTGGTTGTGCTTCTATTCAATAAAACAATTCGTTATTGCTTATTTCCATTTTATATCCCCCAATTATTGTCACTTGGTCTCATGTGATCATTTGTGATAATTTGCATCTAAAATTTGTTTTTAATGACTATCGTATAAACAAACTTAGAATAGCAAAACGTAGACGGTAGTGATATATACATTTCTCTTAGACTAAAAAATTAGTTTTTCGTTGGAATTGAAACAATAAATTGATTTTTAAATACCTAATGATCAATGTGAAAGTTTGTCTTCAGTTTTCAAATTTAGTTTTCAGAAGTAAATAATAAAAATATGTAAATAAGAATAATACATTCTGACATACATTTCTTTCTCATCTGTTCTTAACTTATGTGTTAACTTAACTCCACGTCGTCATTTGCACCGGAATAACTATGTTATCAAGAATATCATTATTTATACATTTATTTATTGTCAAAAAACAGTACAAACTGCGTATGACCACGTGGAGGACAATAAACTAATTTACTCTCCGGAAGCAAGCAAGGGACCATCCCATCAATTCCGATCAAGGGCCCTAAGGCAGAGGCGGATTCAAAAAATTCAGCAAAAATTCCTAGATAAGATAAAAAGTTAGCTGCGAGTTATAATACTAATAGAATGTCAATATGTTTGTAATTTTAAGCAAAAAATTACATGTAAGTTATTATCGAACTATAGATTATTCTGAGTATAGTGCTTAAAAATTGAAATAACACTAAATTCACGATTTATTGTTACAATAGACCCGCCCCTAGACAAAGCCTAGAGAACCTGTATGATAAATCCGCCTCTACCCGAAGGAAAACCGGAGAAAAACCCGGGCCAGGATGGGGCTACAGAATTTATGTACACAAACGTGCCAATGTTGAGTACACATAAAACTAAATTAATATGAGCCATAAGACAACACAATCATGCAAGAAAATAGTTTTTGAAATTGTTATAAGTTGTTTAAAAAGTACTACAGCAATGGCGTGATAAAGCACAAGACGAATTTAACTTTTGTTAAAATCAATAAATTCTTTTACAGTGTAGAAGCACTGGTGCAGGAGGTAGTTTTTAACCGCGGATTTGAAGATATTCAATTTCATAATATCTTTTATATTCTTGGGCAGGGAATTATATAGAACGATTCCCGAATGGTATGGTCCCTTTTGGCAAAGAGTGGTTGACACTCTAGGGCGATGAATATTACTACTATTGCGTGTATAGTGTTCGTGAACGAGACTGTTTCGTATAAAGCAAGGGTGGCACTTCAGTAATTCGGTCTTAACAAACACGACCGTTTCATAAATATAAATGCAGGGAAGTGTTAAGATATTTAATTCCTTGAATAAAGGTTTACAAGAGTTTCGGGGGTGAGATTTACAAATTATCCGAACTATCCTCTTCTGAATTCTGAAAGTTTGAATACTCTGACCGGAATTACCCCAGAAGGTAATGCCGTAACGTAAATGGGAGTAAACGTTTGCAAAATATACGCAACGGGAAATACGTGGACTAACTGCGTTAACTAAGATTCGGAATGCGTAACACAATTTGCTTAATTGGGAATTAAGATTGTCAACGTGACAATTCCATTTGAGGTTGTCTTGAATATGGAGACCTAAGAATTTTGTGTTCGTAACAGTTTTTAATTGTGTTCCGTTTAAAGAAAGAGAAACCTGGGGTAAAGATTTTGTATTACTATTGTGAAATGACAGACACTGTTTTGTCAGTGTTTACAATGAGACGATTTGCATGGAACCAAGTCGAAAGGTTAGACAAAACTTTTTGAGCATTGGCGTGTTTACATAATAAATTAGTGTCATCAGCAAAAAGAACCATTTTGTAATCTGATATGGATGATGACATGTCGTTCACATATAATAAAAAGAGTATAGGGCCGAGAATTGAACCTTGGGGTAAATTTGTACCATAACAAAAATATTTTGCGACGCAAACGATCCCATTGAAAACAATTCCTCAGTGTTGAAGAATAAAAATATGTAAAACGTTAAAAAGATGTTGTGTCAGTGCGAACTTCTAAGCAGTAAAAGTTTGCCAATTTTGTTCTTCAATTATGTTAAAAACATGAAAAAGGGATAAATACATGAAACATTTCCTCTCTCATAAAATTTAAATGACACATAGCAATTCGATTCAATACAACAGTCATATCATTTTACAACTAAATATTTGCATATTTATTACGTATATTTTTAAAATAACATAAAATTGTTTCTATTTCAAATCGGTTTATTTTAGAAGGTCCATATTACGTTGTGTCTCCGGATTTATTAACGACCAAGAGGATTAAAAATACTTTTCACTCTTTCCATTACACAAAAAATTAGCGTAGCCTATGCGTTTTCAATAACAACAACAAAGGAGTCTGTTCCGTTGTCAGATTCTTGTCAGATGCTAACAAGAGAAAGCAAACAGTGGCATATTAATAGCATATAATTGCAATACTATATAAATTCAAGAATTGGAAATAACTTTGACAGGGAATTGAATTGTCATTACCATTTTATTGTCAGACCAACTTTGAAATTAAAATTAATAACATTTTCGTTCATGTAATTGAAAATTTGGCCGGTGCTTGCTAATCTACGGAATAGTGTGAAGTAGAATGTTTTATCACATATTAAATACCATTCAGAAATAAAAGCATAGTTTCGTTTACCAAAAATGGCCATAGCGCATTATATACACGAGATACGACGAGAAAGAATGTAAGATTAACCAACAAAAAATCCAAATTCTATGGAGTATAGGTTGATACTTTTCGCTAAAAAATATCAAATAACTTAAAGCCAAAACGCAATGCACTTTGATCTTTCCGACTCGTCTCTTCGCTGTGTTCCGGATAGAAGCGGTAAAAACCAAGTGACATCGAAAATTAGGTCGCAAAAAGGCTCATTTCGGGGGTAAAGTTTACTCTCCAACCGTACCGTCGCTGCGTAGCTCCCGTTTCTGCTCTGTGGGAACAGGACGAAGAACGAAGGCCGTCAGATGTTTGCCTTGTAGCCAAGGGGTAGGTGGGGGTGGGGTGGGGGTGGTAGGGGGAAAAGGGCGCCATGGCGTCGGGCGTCCCGGCGCCGGGCGTCGCTGCCGTCGCCGCTTTGGAGCGAAATGTGAGCACTTTGCGTTGGAGGCTGGAGGTCGCAGCGAAACGCCCTCGGCAGGCGAAATAAAAGCGAAGCCACGGAGGATATTGGATTGCTTTCACACGCTTTATGGGTCACCATTTGTTGGTTCACTTTCCATCATATTGGATACAAATTGGATCGAAGAATATATTCAGAAAACAAATCTTCGAGAATTGGATATACTAGATTGAAAATCATGTCTCGTGTAAGATGTAAGAATAATAGTCCAACCAAATAACCAAATGTACAACCAAGTAAATAATTTTTTTGTAGACAGAAGAACTGAGAGTACTATTCATGTCTATATGTGTGCATTCACTAATAAAATCCTAATGAAATGTCAATAACAGTCAGTACATCGTTATATTCAAGAATATTATACATAACAGAAGAATCCCAACACGTTAATGAGTCTGAGATGTGGACTTGAAAGAGAATGTTAACTTCTTACTCCAACTTTTGTAGCATTATGTATTTGTATTATTATGTATATCCACGGAGACATTAATATGTAAATTGATGTGAAATCCTACCCCTGGCCACGCTGCTGTATGCAAACCTCCACGCTTCTAAGTATCACAGGCATGTATACTACACTAATATTTTACAACTAATAGTACAGTTAAGTTTAAAGACATTACATTTCTATTGCATCCTTGTCTAGGAAATTGTCAGAAGTTAAAAATAGTTTCATTTTATAAATAACATATAATACGATTTTTACTCTACAAACTACGCAAAGTTTGGACAATTTTATACCAAGGCCATACCTGATTCATGTTCACAATAAATCTTAGGTTATCCCTAAATCACTGTCAGTCAACTCATAGTTTAAAAAAACAAAAACTATGGGGCCAACTATAAAAATATTTTATGCGGCGAGGGCTACTGTAGCACGTGATAGATGACGTTTATAGGGTGCCACCATACACACAAAGCAAGAAATTTACACCTTTCAGGATATCAAAAGTGTGGTAAGATTTAGTCTAGATAATCACGTAATAATAAAAACAATTATTGTCAACTATGTTGGTCCCGCCTTGGTTTCTTTCAATGTGAAACCGAAGGTCGAGAGAGTTGACTTATTTTGCATAGTTAATTTCATGAACAACGCTGTCGCAAGACGTCTACACTACTGAGACTACAGAAATACACGAAAACGTTATAATGCCTACATAAGTTATACAAAATATTGTAATTTGAGTTACCCTATTAAGTTGGCATTAAACGTTCCTTTCTCTCCACGTAGATAAAAAAAATAGAAAAAGCTACGAACTCGAAGAAGAAAAGTGAGAAATTTTTATCTTGAACAATAACTTTGTAATACCTTTGGATTATGTTTTCACTATCCGTCAATTGCATCTTACCAGAATGAGTGGAAATATTTCCCCCCCCCAACAATGATACCTTGATTTACTGATTCCTACGAAGTAAAAAAAACAAACAAACATTGTTAAATTTGAAATTTCGTTATAACTTTAAAATAAATATAAGTGTACATTTTGTGTATAATTCCTCTCCAAAACTAATTGCGTATTATAATGGGATCTTTTGTATTTTTAGCATATATACTTAAAAGGTAAACATATAGACTAAATAAGAATAGTAGAAAATTTCGATTTCGTCTTTTCTCAGTACTGGAATTAACCCGAGCGTCTTGTAGGAGTTCAAGAAAGCGCCTTCGGTGAAAGTCACGTCCTCACTATCCTACCAAGTGAAACTCCACCGAAATGAGATTGTGGCGTAGTTCTACAAAGAAAAGTTCCGGAACGAAACGTGTAAATGAAAAACAAAAACTTTGGAGCAAGAGCACGTGGATTATACGAGGATAAGGAAGCAACTCTTCTTTGCTTCTAGGTGTGAAATAATATTTCGTTCACTATTGGAATTAAATTTAATATAAAAAAAGTTTTCATAAAACACTATTCAAGAAATTTCTGTTAGACATACAAAAAGAAGTAAAAACAACTTTTTTCTTACTAGGGTATTCAATTATTTGTTGAATAGAAATAAAATGTTTCTCAGAAATGACAATTTTTTTCTCATCAGCATAGGTTAAATTTTTTTAGTACTTTAATGTTAATAGTTGCCTTATGTCACACTCCTCAAACAGGAACTGATTTAATTAAATTTGAAAAAATTAATACTATTATCACAACAATGATTATAATTACTGGCGAAATTAAACATCTCTATGGCAACTGCCGCGAGGGATGATGTAAACTTTTAAACTCAAAGGTACAGCGGTAACAAGTCTGTAGGACAAGAGAAACGTAATTATTATTTTGAATGTTTGGAAATAAAACGTACAGACATCCACAACGCAAGTACAGCAGGCGACGAACTTAAGACGTCACAAAAGGGAGGAAAACGTATCAATTATATTTTACCAGTGAGTAGTATGGAGAGAACAGACAGAGCTATAGTTGATGAAGAATGGGGTAAGATATTTTCCGTTAAGCATATTTTAAAATCAGAATACAGAAATATAGCCATTTATAATTTAGAACCTTTGGGGGCCGCAAAGTCAATGGTATGCCTTGATGAGAAGAGAGAATCAATCTACACGTATGACCGCAACACCAACAAAGCTTTCAATCTCAAAGCACGATTCTACTAGATTACATTTCTGTACCATCCATATGGTGCAGATTTTATTTCACAAATCGATTCCGTTGTCAGTTTTCATTAGTTCGTATTACATCGCCGCATACGAGTTTGAAATTCATTCGAGTGATTTGTAGCAGATAAGGGAAAGTTAGAAAAACGTTTCTAATTGGCTCATTTTTTTAATATATTTTCAAAAACAAAATGATTCCTAACACGAGGATTCATATAGTTCGTGTCGCTTCGTATAAGAACGGAAATGGCCGAAGAAGAAAACAGGAAGATCAACGGAAATAACCTGGAATTTATGGCAGTCAGTGAATGGCTTCAGAATGGAAATGGGGGACCGGAAAATGCATGGAAATTTATTTATATATTCCGGAACGATGGAGGTCGAGTGGCAGTTTGTTTATCAGTGAATGATTCCCGTGTATGGTGAGATCAAAATATTCAGATCTACACTTCGTTGCAAAGTGTTACATGTGTCCTGTATCCCCGAAAATATTATCTGAACACATAACCAAAACAACACTGAAACGGCTGATACAACCACAGTGAGGAAGAAAGTGAAAAAAACTTCATGGAATAACATCGCTACTCCTAAAATACTCAATACGCATCGAAAATTTTAATTTTAAATATTTTCAATACGTACCAAGTAGTTACAAGTTATTTTTTTAACCCAAAGGAAAATAATTGGCAGATAAAAAAGGGTCACGTCTTCATCTAAGTCCCAACTGAACCGAGTACTGTATTTTAGTGAAATGCTTTTCTTATTTTGGTAGCAACAAATTTACGGTAAGTTAATTGTAAATGTGGTTGAGGATTCCATTTCAAAAATGAATAAATGACAGACAAATTTTGCATTATACTTGCGTAACTTTGAAATGAGTTTTTTTTAACGTCAAAGTCATTAGATCCCTTCTGAAAGGAGTTCCTTGCCTATGAACAGACTAACTAAATTTTAAGAATATATTTGTAAGTATCCCTGCCACACACTCTTCGATGCGTATTTCCTGTCCATCGCGCCGACAAGTGATATTGACACGAAACAGTAACTTACAAGAAAGAACTTGACATCGTTTATTAAAGGAAGATTACTGCCTTAGAGCCCTTGATCGGAATTGATGGGATGGTCCCTTGCTTGCTTCCGGAGAGTAAATTAGTTTATTGTCCTCCACGTGGTCATACGCAGTTTGTACTGTTTTTTGACAATAAATTNATTGTAAAATAAAAATAAAACCTAAGGTAGCAAATAGATTTAAACATATACGTTTGTGAAATACAATTTACAGTAATATGATGTCTGCTATTCAATTCTGTCCCTCATCCTCCCTACACCCAAACAAGAAGTTTATCCAACTACTCAGTTCAACATAAACACTCAAATTATAATGACAGGCGTAATTATTTCAGTAATTTTGTTGCTTTGCTGTGTTAAAACTACCCGCTCTATTCGTTGATAAATTTTCTGTTTTGGAGCTGAAAGAGATTATACAATATTTTGTCAGTTTCTTGTATCAGTTCAGAAGAAGGCATAGAAGAGACATTTCCTAATATAGAAAAGTACTAACATGATCCCACTCAGAAAGGAGACCATGTTACGTCAATTTTGCATCACAAAACACCTGCATTCTATGAATTTCCACAAAATCGAGTGTCACCTATAGTACCAACAGATGTACCCGGCGTTGTCCGAGATTTGAAAAGAAAATTAAAACTATCATTACTGGACATTCTGGCATTACAACACCTGTCAACAGGTCTGGGTTCTTTTAGCTCCTTGTTCCAGGCGCCACCAGGGATTCTACGTTCATATGTCAATTTCCATATTTCTTTACTTTCGTAATACTAAATTTTCACTTTTGTTAATTTAAAAAAATAAATACCACGAAGAAAAAAAAAAGGTTTTAGTATTGTATGTTAATATGTACGTAATTACGAATTATTTTAAATTCCAGACAGAACAAATATACAATTTACTCAGAAAGTTTAAAAAGCGAAGCGCACCAAACACCATTGAATTCTTTGGTTTTAGTTTCACTTTTAGGTTATGTACCTGCAAACTATGTTCTTCACAACATTTGTATAATTTTGCTTCAACGATTTGCTTCCTTACATTATAAGTTCAGTGGATTGTCCACCTCACGCAACGGAACTGAACTTTGTGAATCTTCACTGTTATCTGTGAAACTAACTAAAGTATGCCATTGACTTATTAGCTGTTTTTTAATTGTTTCTTTATCTATTTTAATTCACAAGTTTTAACTATAATTTGCATGTTAATACAGAGGTGCCCCGCCCTAAACCCTGTGATGCAGATCCCTCCAAAAAAATTTTTTTTTGCGAGACCCCCCTCCCCCCCCAAAAAAAACTACCACCCATCCACTTTGACTTACTTCCAAATCATATTCCAAAAATTAAAAATATTTTACAACTTTACTCCTCCTATTTACCCCAACTACATATCAAAACCTGTTTGCAAAACATATGCACATGCTTTCTCATGCACTTTTAAGACTCTTATCAATGTAGTTCCCAAACTAACTTTACAAAGAAAACAGCAACCATTTCCATGTTGCTGTTGTGTTGATGTTGCTGCTATCTTGATGTTGACAACAATAGTTTAATCTTTAGCGTATAAAATAAAGGGAAAGTGATTGCTTGAGTATGGCAATTGTTTGGTACCATTTGTCTTGAAGTTTTGCGCAGAAATCAAACTAAAACTACTTTTTTGTCTTTTACATGCACGATAAAAAATAGTTTATATTAAGAAATATCCAGTAGGCGCATCATTCCGACCGCGAAGGGTGAGTATGTTGATGTGAGTGAAAGGTTGTGTGTCAGAAAGCAACTCGGGGTTAAGACGTTTGGGAACGAAGAAGTGACTGTGAGGGAGGTAGCCAGTCGCCTTCCGATATTCTACAGGCTGCACGTCGTATTAAAAAAAACTTCCGGTATCAGGGGCTCTAAAAACGAATATTTCCGTCATAATCTCGCAATTTTTTTTATTCCAAAGTCTCTAGACCACGTATATGAGAAAGTAAAAAAGAATGTTCATCATCTATATCCCTTTTACTGATAAAGGATTAATTGAAATGAAATTTCAATACATAATTAGATTTTAATTTATATTTCAGCAGCTAAAAATTAGGAAAGGAGAACAGAGTTTGATTTTTTTAATTTCAAAGAACCATATTCAGATTCCATACATATTAAGATATTTTGATTATTACATAAATTTTAAATATTATTTTTTTGGCGAAGTTTGTTATATCTGCATGCACAGTAAACTCATGCACTGGAGGCAAAGCATTGAACTGGCAATGAATCTTCCGTGCAACAGTTTTCTAGATCGGCCGCCTGATGTGTAATATTACCATTGCAAGACAGAGAGGCAGGTATCTGTTGTCACTTCATACTCAAGAGGTGACACCCGCCGACCTGTATCCCACACTCGCGTCTGCTTATTGAGCGGTCTACGTCTCTGCCCGGCATGACTTTATCGAAACTGATGAAAATACTGTATAATGAGTGAAATTGTTTATCACATAAAATGCCCGTAAAGTTTAAAAATTAATATATTGCAATGAGTTTTATCTTCATATATGCTATTTTCAAAAGTGTATTTATTATGTAACTATTAAATATTCTAAACTCCCCCCCCCAAAAAAAAAACATTTCCTGAACCCCTTCCTCCCTAATTTTTTTTTTCAATGACGCAGTTTGCGTCACGACCCCCCCCCCTTCTGTGAACCTCTGGTTAATAGTAATAAGCCTTATGAAGGAGTCCTTTGAAATTTCAAATCATTTCATCGATTCTTTTTTCTGATTCCCATACCACAGACATTCCAAATAATTCACTTTTATTAGTATTAGATTTAGTAAAGTCTAAGTGATATTTCATCAGAAGTTTTCTTTATTTTTATTTTTTTACTATTGACATGTATATTTTCAAAGAGAACATGTTCGTACCCGTGCATCCTAGCGCCATCGTACCAGGGCAAGCGCAACTCCATTCTCGAACGGCGGCTGACGTGTGAGTGTGACGTAGGAAAGCGATCGCTTCGCTTCATTTTCTCATCGCGAAAGATCCCTCCGCCAGTCGACGGTGACGACACAGCAGGCGCCGAGGCGACAGCCACTTGTTCTGGATGACGCGAGGGTGGGGGTGGGGCGTTGCCCGGGAGAGCGCCGTCGGGCTCCACCCCGATTCCCACCCCCTTTCAACAGGGCGACGAGAACCTTGACAATTACCCTTGCGGGTCCGTCGCGTTAACTTGACGACCGGGCACATGGATGGCGAGATGCGGCTTAATAAGTGGAATGGAAAAAGCGAAACGAGCGAAACACAGCAGCGAAGTGGCGAAGATAAATGGAAAGCGTTATTACTGCAAATGAGACAGGTGGAAGACATATGACTGTTGACGGAATAATGTTGGAAAAGAAACGTAGCATCGGCCCAAAATATACTTTAATGCAGTCACTGAAGAAACAAAAAAAAAACATTTTAATGAGAACATGTTCCCTAAAAAGTTAATAAACCTCAACTGAAATCATCATAATATATTTGCAACAAACAGGTTTTCTTTCAATTCCTTCCGCGATAGTCTTGACCACCTCGTCTATTGCATAGTTCGTCATTAATTTATTTGTCCTTCATTGTCACGTGTCACGATATCCCCTCTAACTCTCGGATTTCAGTCACGTGTCCTATAAACGCTTCGTATCTATGTACTCCCCTCTTCTTCAAAAAGTATTCAGAGTTTCTTCAATAGTTTCAAATACCTGCAAGAAACAGCACTGCTTTACCGGGTGAATATGTATTTCAAGTTACGAAGAATCTGACGATGTACAGCTGTAAATTAAATCATTTCTTCGCAAATGACCGGAAATCCATTGATACAATTCGAGAGATAAAGGTGTGTAGGAGATCTTATTGCTAGAAAATTAGCTCACAAATCTCACGTGTAAAGAAATAACACGAAAGGAATACATATAATGAATACTATATAATTTTGACTGGAATCAATAAAGGATATCGGGTCTGGTGAATTCATTAACAACAGCTCTTCAAAGAGTAGACACTAAAATGTGGCAGGAAAGTCTTTGCTGTAAGTGAAACAAAAGTGGTCGACATTGTCGTATGTTGGTGGCTGTTAATCACTTTTGGAAATTTAATAATTTTCTTTCTGTATGTGTTTAGAAGTATAACACAGTTAGTGATTATATTGTTTATCACAAAAATAAAGTGACCACTAATTGCCTTAGATACAGGATAAGAAATGTTAATTGGTACAATACTTGTCATTTTACTCAGAATCGTTTCACACAGATTCAGGTTACTGCAATGGCATGGTTCGGGTCAAGTGGCAATACTTCAATTTAGTCAAAATACCTGTGTGATCCATCAGAAATAAAGTCTGATTTTGAAGAAGATAAAGCTCAACTTGTTTGATATTGTTGTGGTGATCAACATATTATATCCTACTTCTGATACCAATTGTTGTGGTGAGGAAAAACTTACTCGAACCCAACCACTTGTTGCGGCTAAATCATTACATCTTACACCTGACTACCAACGGTTGTGGATGGGGAGTACATAGATATGCCTCCGCCCACCATCGTAAGCAGCGTGGCGAATTTTGACTTGTTTCACGACAATGTGTTTAACAAATATCCTTCATGGAATTCAATGTGTTTAGTTGGGATGAGACTCCCACTTACAATTACTTGAACTTTCAACCAAACCTTTGTTTTTCACATGACAATGTTCTTTTCATTTTAAAATAAAACTTTTCATCGAGTTTCTACCTGAATTCCATTTCAGTCTACTGTTTTTCACTGAATCAACTTCTTCACTTGGATTTTGCGTAAAATCATTATGTGTACAAGTCAATACAATTTTTGTTTTAAAACATTGATTGAATATTAGAATACAAATTTTGAAACTCGTATAAATGAGATTTAGAAGTTCAATCAGTTAAAAAATTATAAATTTGTTTGAAATGCTAATTTTAAAAGAAGAAAACTTAAAAATGTAAAAATGCACCAACTATATTCGGTTTCTCTATCGTAAATCTATTTCCGGATCGGTCCAACATTATGATTATGGAAAATCTGACCCAACTTTCTCAAATAATAAGCAATGATGCCTCACAACCAGATCGGTCAACCACATATAATATTACTACTAGTTTCATGTACCTCCTTCTACATTTTGAGGAAGTAGACTTCTAAGAAAGTAAAGTTTTCCCAATAAAATACGCAATACGTTTTTCAATCCATTCTCTAACCTACCATCATATAATGAGCTATTTCTTTATGCACCAATTTAGTATATATAGCTATCCTATCACACGGATTGTAAAGGGCTCAGGTGGCCTTCCTCATGACCTTCCTCTAATATTTGAAATTATTTGTTTGCATTTGAATAGCAATGTGTAAGTCACACAAGGCATTCGCGTAGCAAAACGAGTAAATTGAGATTTCCACATGAAGCCTCATTAAATTATAATATTAATCACTCGATGGATAGCGATAACACAACAAAGAAGTTAATTATTACGAACGAAGCATAACAGAAATTATATTTAAAAAACGCACACGGGACGTTTGAATTTACGCACTGATACAGAAAAGCTATCTGGTGTTTACAATACAATAATATAACATGTTTGTGAAGTTTCTGCTTATTTGTAAACGTATTTTGTGTATATATTTACCTTTAATATCATGTTTAATTGTTCTGTTATGTTTCTCGTTATAATTTGTAACAGCTGACGACGATTTCAACATCAAGTCGAAACAAAACAGCACAAAATATTGCCATACTAAACCTCCTTTCGTTACAAAAAATTCCCCTCCAGTGTTTTCATTTCAGAAAGATTCCACGAGAAGATTAAGTTAATGAAATGCACTTCTTCTAGAACAAATTCATCCACGAAGTCATAAGTAGTAACGAGTATTTTTTTCCGGTAGTAAATTATTTTATTTTTAACTGACATCCCCCGACCGCAAAGTATGTCACCCCACTGCGTCACAGCTTCTTTTCCAGCCAAGAAAGTAGTGAATAGAAGCGAGGGGGGCGGGGGGTGAGAGTGAAGCGATGAAGGATAAGTGGCCAAAGGAAGAGTCAGAGGGAAGCCCCGAGGCGCTGCCACCGCCGTGCTATTCAGCCCACGCTTCGAGTCATGTGACCTCTCGTTGATGGATGGCCAACTCTCCAGAGAAAATTCCGTCCCCTTTCGCTCCACAAGGACTTCCAACCCCCCAACCCCCCACACTCTGGACACTTTTTCATTTTTACTGGAATTAACGTCAATTATGTAAACAATATAAATAAATAATTAAAGACGTTGTGTTGCCGTATGGCTCATATTAATTTAGTTTTATGTGTACTCAACTTTGGCACGGTTGTGTACATTAATTCTGTGGCCCCATCCTGGCCCGGGTTTTTCTCCGTTTTTCCTTCGGGTAGAGGCGGATTTCTTATACAGGTTCTCTAGGCTTTGTCTAGGGGCGTGTTTATTGTAACAATAAATCGTGAATTTAGTGTTTTTTCAACTCTTATGATTTTTAAACACTTTAAACACTATACTCAGAATAATGTATAGTTCGATAATAACTTGTACATGTAATTTTTTTGCTTAAAATTACAAACATATTGACATTATATATGTATTATAACTTTTTATCTTATCTAGGAACTTTTGCTGAAATTTTTGAATCCGCCTCTGCCTTAGGGCTTGCCCTTGATCGGAATTGATGGGATGGTCCCTTGCTTGCTTCCGGAGAGTAAATTAGTTTATTGTCCTCCACGTGGTCATACGCAGTCTGTACTGTTTTTTTGACAATAAATTTATTTATAAATTTATTTACAACTTTTCAGACTTACAACCTAAATCCATACTAATATACAAGTGCGAAACGCGAAAATGTATCTATTTGCTACTTGACCACGGTTAAGTCACAGGACCAATCGAGATGGAATTTGACAAGGAGTTTAGATGTACAGGCTGAACATAGGCTAACTTTTACTTTTAAAATATATGCTAAGAAAGATAGAAAAGGTTTTTGACAATGAACGTGGATAAAATCGGGAAAAAAGAGTTACATTTTCTTACGCTGCCTAAATGGTTAGAGATAGGTGAAAACTATGAATGGCGATATTGTTTACCTCAAAAGAGTTCTACAAGAAACTCCGCGACAGCACATGTCTACATCCAAATTTAACCAAAATTATTGATAAAAAGTTATTAAAAATAGAAGTGTTAAAATACTTCAAATAAAAAGTAATTTATGTAGGAAAAAATCAATCAGATCAATATTAATGGGCTATTCATTTTTTTTGTTGCATTTATCAAAGATAGATAACGTCGTTAAATAAAAAAAAATCGACAAATAGTTTAGATTTTACAAGAATTGTAAAGAAATTGTGAAGCCGCGTCATGCCTCTGAAGCGAAAATGAGACTGGAGAATTTTCCGCGTAGTGTATACAGTCAAGTTTTGTATTATTATGAATTTGAAAAATTACGATACTGTACATGTGTTTAAACAACAGTAGGTAAAAGTATTTTGATCTTATTATATACATAGATTATATCTGTTCCTGAGTAAAAGAAGATTAGTCTAAGGAAAATCCCGGGAAACGCCGCATAATCATCGTGCACTAAATATATTTTGTTATAATTTGTTCCGACTTGATGTTGAAATCGTCGTCAGCTGTTACAAATTATGACGAGATACATAACAACAGAACAATTAAACATGACATTAAACGAAAACAAACACAAAATATTGTTGTTGATCTTGACCAATATATTAAATAACAGAATGATATCTTCGAGGATTAGTCAACAATAAAAATAAAAAATAAAAATTTAATGTTATTTCAATTCTTATGAATTTTAAACACTATACTCAGAATAATCTATTGTTCATTACTAATTTGTACATGTAAAATAAATTTTTTGTGTTAAATTATAAATATATTGACATTCTATTAGTATTATAACTCGTAGCTAACTTTTTATCTTATCTAGGAATTTTTGATGAATTTTTGAATCTGCCTCTGCCTTAGAACCCTTGATCGGAATTGATGGGATGGTCCCTTGCATGCTTCCGGAGAGTAAATTAGTTTATTGTCCTCCACGTGGTCATACGCAGTTTGTACTGCTTTTTTGACAATTAATATATTATTATTATTATTATTATTATAAAATAACCACATCGTAACGGTCAGTTTTACTTGTTGCAAAACTTTATGACGATACAATTTATATCGTTCATAATGCATGAAATTGTATTCTAGTTACTCTTGAGTTTTGTATTTCGTCCTCCAGATAAGGTTTCACGCCGGAAAAGAAATTAAGCACATTTTATTATTTATTGGATTTTTTCCAATATTTTTTCACAAAGGTTATTTGAAACTTGGTCTTTATTCTTACAGTCTTCTAAGTCCAAAAATAAAATCAAAATCAAACATCAGGTCCGTAGAAAAAAGGGTTTCGGAGAGGTCCTAGACTTCTCACACAGAGCAAACCCATAAAAATTGAAGTCACGAGAAAAAGACGACTTATTTGTCATACGGTGTTTTCGGTTTGGGAAAACCGTCTTTCAAGGATCAATTACGGTTGATGATTAATATTTATTTATAACTCGTCAGTAATTGTTAAAGTACACAGAAAGAAGGATGTTTACATTTGTTCGCATGCTATGAAAGTATTTTATAGAACTATTCTCTTATTTATTAATAAAATAACTGGATGTCTATTAACAACCTATTATGAACGAAAGGCGTGAAAACTTCATTGTCAAAAAAGCAGTTGCAAATTGCGTATAACCACGTAGGGGGAAATAAACTACGTTACTCTCCGGAAACAAGCAAGGGACCATCCCATCAATTCCGATTATGACCCAAGGGCAGTGGCGGATTTAATACTAATAAAAAGAAATTAAATCAAATACGTACTGCTATCAATTTATTATTCCAAAATGAATCGTAGATATAATTTTCAGTCAAAATTCGAGATTGATAATAATAATAAAAGTATTAAATGACTTTCCCATCCATGACAAATACGCATGTCATATTATCTTAACTTTATTTAGTATACATGCCTACTAATTCGGGAAGGGATAGAAAAGTTAGAAGGAAGAGTCATGCATCAAGAGTACTCCAAACTCAAAATCTGTTCGCTCTACTAAATTCTCTCAGTGGCTCCGTAAATTTTCGATGCACATTGCTAATGGCGAGTTGAAACAGCGCTCATATTTGTTTGCCAGATATTGGATGCCGGATGCCTCAGATGTTCTGTTCGTGACGTATCGTAAAAATATAGAATTACTAAATCATGATATTTCGTTTAGATATTCTGTATTTGGAAACACTTTTTTTTTCAATTCGTGACCTTTCATGAAAACAACGATGAATATCGCGAAACCAGAATTGTTTTTCGATGAATCCCCGAGCGATTGGAATACTCTGCCCCTCTGGCAGCTCAGGGATAGCATGACTGCTTACCACTCTGTCCTTCCGGGTTCAATTCCCGGCGGGGCCAGGAAAAATTTGTGGCTTTTCACTTCAATGTCCCAGTTCTTCTGTCCATCTTCTACTATTCCTAGTATCACTAACTCTTATTATTTCTGACTACTCCTACTAACATCCATTGGGCCAAGTTATGGGTAAACCCAAATAACGGTCCCATCTATTAACAATAACTCTACTACCCACCTGGTACCTCCTATTGCCCCGTGAAGATAAGCTTCAATAGCACGCTACATTTCCTATTTACAAACATTACAATGGAAGGGAAATAAAGACTCAGAATGTGTCTTTAAGCTGCACTGAAACGGCGACACTCCAGTAGTGGCGGTTTAAGGACGTCGCAAAACTCAAGATCAAAACTTAGGTTCATGTAAAATAATGAATTAAAGAAAGAAATTCACCTCAAATTCAAGAAAGTACTACAAGAAACCAATATTAACAATAATTAAAATCCTTTTCTGTTTCTGTTGAGACCTCACCTTCGCTAAATCCCGAATCGCGAGAAAAATACGTAAAATGAGTCGTTCAAATTAAAGTTATACATTCTCTTTGTCCACATCACGATGGACAAATTTCAAGGAAATGTAAGAAGCAATTGTTGCTCTGTAACAGCACGGCAAAGTAAAAATTTACTTCTTATGGTGTAGTGTATATTTATCATCGCATGTGTTACTCGACCCCACCTCAAGTTTATCAACTTATTGAATTCTGAGTACGAGAATAGTGCAAGGAATGGACTGCATGTGCTGACGTCACCATTTCGGATGTGAGGCTTCTACAATCAGGGCATATTGTCTCAATTCACACGTACGGTCCCTGGGATGTCACTAATTGTAGTACATAACAATGATTTAGCCGAAACCAACGGTACACGAGGCTAACTAACTGCTTGATTGCGATTTTACCCTCACGGAATAAGTATTTCTAGTGTGGAGTAATGACTAAATAATAATCCATGCTCAGTTCTTGCTATGTCCCACTCTGTCAAGGAAAGTACAGAAGTGGATGGAAGGTGTCGGTGTTTGCCTTCCCATCAGATTCTGTTTTAAGGCAGAAATGGATTCGAGGAATCGAACGTGAAAATTTTGTTCCAACAAAATACGGTGAACTGTTACCTCTTCACTTCAAAGGTCTCGATCTAGCTCCTAATACGAAACGAGCTAACAGAACATCTCTGCTTCGTCAATAATAGCTATCCAACCCATAACCCTCGGAACAGGAAGTGGAACAGTAACCAACGTTAGCACACGCGATACGTACAAAACATATATGAACGGAAGGGAAACGTTTTTACTCATATAAAGAAGTGTAAGGTACACTAATCTGTTTGGAGCGATAACACGTCAAAATTACTGGACTAATATTAATCCAACTCGACAGAGAGGTACTATATAAACCAGACATAAATTTCCATGGAATACCGTAGTACAGTTTCATACTTCGCATGCTCTGCGTAATGTTTTATTGTAATTAGTTAATAAGACAATCAACAGTATTTACGCATTTTATGGATATCAAAGAACATACAAAAAGTCATGACCTCCAAACACGGAATGAACACATATTTACACAAATTCTCTTATTACGGGAAACATGTCATTGCTAATAAATTATCAATCGATCCGTAAGTGGTTTCCAGAAACAAATTATTTATTATACAAGATGAAAAAGAGAATTAGGAATCATAACGATAGTGAACAACGATTTTTGTAAGAAGTATCCAAAATTTCATATCATCGCACTCAAAAATATGTAATGTCTTATTATTTTGTCGCATTTCAACGGTACGCAATACGCAAAAATTGGAAACATGCAAAATTTTGCATTGTAAACAATGGTATGGTATCTATTATACATCAGATATAATCTGCTTCTTCTGAGACTATTAGGAACTTATAGTGTTTCCTCGGATTCCGCTCAGTTTGAAAACTGCGAACAACTAATCGACTCGGAACAAGTATAAAATCAATAAAATTATGAAACTTGGAAAGAGGTTATTCCTAAACGTATGGTTGGTTTATTTCAAAATAGAACAAGATATTAAAATTAAATTTCTTCTTTATTTAATTTTCTCTTAAGGTGAAATTACTTATTCAACAAGTCCGCTACCTATTTTCCTCTTCTTTACATGAAGTACTATCCACTGGTAAGGATAAATTGATTACCTCTCCACAGCGCTGAATACAGTGGTGTAGATCCGTACCACCTTCATGTCCTTTCAGAGACAAAATCGATTCTCTCCGTCGACAGGAAATGAGATTGTGAAGTTCAATTTGCTTATGTCGACGTCACTCGGTATACTCTGAAGGTTAAGTTGTCATACACCTGGTCACACAGCGAATGCATGCTAAAATGTCACCGAATTAAGCAATGGAGCTGAGATTAAAAATAAACATTGCTTTGAGCGCGGTATCGCTATAGGGGATAACAAGCGCTCCACAACTGCGCATGCGCGATAGGAAATATTAGATCCATCCGACAGATGCGTCGCGATCGCCCAGCGTTACGCCCGCGCCTCATCGGATTACCATAGCACAATCCTGTCCACTCAACTTTCCGTGTCGACCAACAAGCGGCTGCGTATGGAAAAACGTACTCTCCACGAAACCAAAATAAAGTCACCTGGATAAGAATGTAGCATTATGTGTGATTTCAAACTGTTTACAATTTCCCTTAATTATTATCAAAGGGATTAACATTTAAACTAATATCAAAATATTAAGAAGAATGAGTTCAAGAAATAAACCCTAAATGCAACCAAATTGTTATATTAATTTTAAACAATGATGTATTGGAAACTTAAGAAAAATACTTTTACTCTCTTTATTTGAATAAAGCACCGCCGAATGTGGGTAGAGCGCTGAGTTGCAGGTTGGATGACCGGGATTCGATACCCGGTGGGAAGGGGATTTATCAGCACACCTCAACATCCAGACTGACTCCCATGCCTACTCGGCCTACAGTAAAATAAGTTCCAGGTACCAGGTAATGAGTACCAGGTTTATCCTGGGGTCACACTGCCCGGAGTGAGATGCTGGTCACATCTCCTCCTCCTGGTGCCGAGGCCAAGAAATTGCGGGGGTCTACCCTCCGTGAATCCTTCGGGCACCTTCGGGGACAGTTGGACTTATGACTTTGACCCACGAATATTCTTGGGATTTTACAGGCGTGGTTATGCAGAAAGAACTAATCTTACATGTTTCATTTTGCGGCGATCATATATATCATAAAATTGCAGTTTCTGCATCTTCAAAGAATGATACAAGTCAAAATTTAATACAAAGTAACGAACACTTAAGGTACTAAAATAAAAGTCACGTACTTTCTCCGCGAGCTAAATTTTCTCGTGTGTTTGCGTCTAAATCCATAATTGAGATTATAAAGAATTCTTGCACTAGTTGCTTCTAAATTCCATTTTCAATTCGCCCAAAGAATTCAACAGTTTTCTTTTCACGAAGTGTGAATATTTTAGGCCAAGTCACTGGCAAGAGTTGAAGGATGCCCGAAACCATGGAATTATTTAGTTTTCTCTCAGAGGTATCGTCAACTTTGGTCTACTCACCCCCACCCACCCAACACGCCTACATTGTCTTACTTTTATGTGACTTTTATGCTCGTTATAATTATGCCGAAGAGTTTTAATCAGGCAACTACATTACCACCTGGAAATAATTTTAAACATGTTATGAATCAAAGAGCTTAAATTTTATTGGTGGTATGTTTTTGTTTTACTTCATAACTTATGCGTAGTTTCTATTTATTCTTATTAATGTTAGTATAGAAATTGCTACGTAAATCAATTTAAGCTTGAAATTGTTCCAAGTTTCATTACATCAAGAGCATTTTAATTGCTTAAAAAGTACACTTCAGAACAAGACTAGGTCAATTTTAAGTTCACCACAGTAAATCTATCCAGATCTATATGGGAGCAAACGTGCCATTCGCTTGATAACAACTGATACGTCTGACCGTATCTCAAAATTCGTTAATAATAATTATACTATTAACGCTTGATGGATAGAGATAACATATTAATAATATAAAAAAGTTAATTATTGCACACGTTACATCTCTCCATATATCATATCTGCAATGATATTTATAAAAAATACATACGGAATTTTGAATTTACACACCGACAGAGAAAAACTAAGCAGATGATTTGAGTTTATATTTACGATTCATATCTGTTGTTACGTTTCTTGTTATAATTAGTTTCACCTGACGACGACTCAAACCTTAAGTTGAAACGTTGCGTTCTAAATAAAGCACAAAATAAATTATATTCGCCCAACAAGGATCGTAAATCTTCAGTTATTTACTTGTTAATAATCTTTCCGAAATTAGAATTGTTTTAGAGATATAATATAAACTTGTACGACTACCACAAGCTCTCCTTCTGTTATGGACTAAAGTGGCATTACCCCTCAACGCTAACACGGTTCTAATCTTCTTCGACTCCTATAAGTGATATTACATTTTACCACCTAAAAACATGATATGGTGAAGTAAATTCATCTAATACAATTATCACAAAGGATGTATAATCATAATTTGTTTCAAGTTTTTCGTTCTTTTCTCGTGTATATTAGAAAAAAAATTATTTAATAATTTATGACTATAACCTTTTGAAGTGATCACGTCAATTATTAAATTCCTTGTAATCAACGTGGGGAACACAAGTTCACACCAGAAGTAGCGCACTAAACCAAAAATTGAAAGAATTCTATTCACATCGTAACGGAAAGTCAGAGACCTCAGCGCGTGGAGTTGGAGAGAGAACACTTTTGTAGTTGGCAACTTGTATTCTCCTTGACCCGAAGGGAACTTCCCGAAACTTCCTCTATTCGCTCGTAGAAGCCTTTCATTACAGGGAAGCGGACGCAACATAACGAACGCGAAACAATTTACAACATTCGTTACGCGTTTTTTCCTTTAAATTGGTTCCAGTTTGTCTGAATGGATGGCGTTCACACGTTGCACCTGGTCTTCGAAAGGGTTTTAGTTCGATTACAGCGTGAAATAATTATAAAAACAGAGTAATAAATCAAATGTCGCGTTTTCGGGTCCATGTCTACTAATTGACCGAACGAGGGGACCCGAGCCGTGACCTTCAGACGCGGAGAACGTCTGGCTGAAGAGAGGGAGCTCGTTAAGGGAGGGGTAGATAGGGTTGAACCCAGTGAGACTCAATCCGAAATGAAAACCCTTATAATGTTTACTAACACATGACGGCTTGGGCGGCGAAGCATAGGTCAGGTCAAAGTATCTCCAGCAGTTATCATCCTTCGTCGGCTCCAGGTGGCAGAGAGAGAGACGGAGACGAGGATTGAACCCACGGCAGTAGTGGTCGTAATAGTTACGGAACTATTCGCGAGTCACCGCAGTGTCCCCTATGGGGGTCGACTGAGATGTTTTTTAAAAGGTCCGACGTCCCCTGCGGGGGTCAAATCCGGATGCTCGGGTAGCGTGCACTCTCTCGACACACGGTCTACCCCACTCTCTCCCCTTGCGTCTGCGAGCCGTCTCTTTAAATGTGTTTTGATATGCTGTCTCAACATTGTCACCCGGCCTCATGACCCAGTTCTTGCGCAAAGAGCCACTTCGTCTTCAAGACACAGAAGACCCTATCTTTTATGAACAGGCGTATATTTACTCAAAAAACCCCAAATAAATAAAATAACATACACAACAAGGATTGAAACATTGTTTATGTTTTTATATTTATTTGGGTTTTAGAGTAAATATGTGCGTGTTCATAAAAGATAGGGTCATTTTTTTTTATTAATGATATGTGCAGACGGAAAATACGAGTAATTCTATAAAAAGAAATTATTTATTTGCGACAAGATTGATTTTTGGGGATCAGGTGCACTCTAACTCTTGAATCTTGAATAAACTGAAAGAGATTAGTCTCAGGAAAGAATTTTCGGGCTTAAACCAAGAAAATTTCTATTCACTCGTAATAATACATTAAATCAAACCCTTAATTATTTTTCTTAATAAATTGGTTAATATAAGTTCTTTAAAATGAAGTCTGTAGTCAACAAAATAAATCTCTCATCAATAACAAATAAAACGATCCTATTTTTTATGAACATACATATTTACTCTTAAACACAAATATATAAAATAACATACAACATTTCTTAAAAATAGGGTCATTTTATTTATTATCTTATATAAATAAAAAATCAATGCTGTTCGCTAGTAAGCGCATCACTTGAGAATGGCTGGAACGATTTGGCTGTTTTTTTAAATGTTTATAATGGTCAGAATAAGGTTTTTAGGGAGAGAAATATTGCAAAAATTGCCCGAAAAAAATAAGAAAATTCGGGAGAATCCAAAAATTCTTTTTCTATGGGATTACTGTAGGGAATCAAGACCATAACTCACGATTCGAACGATGGATAGGCGTGATTCTTTTTTGTTTTGTTCGTTAT
>NNCF01128056.1:175468-189104 GCA_002313205.1 Laupala kohalensis
GCCATCACTCACAGGCTTCCCCTAAGATAATTTTGTGTAGCGCGTGAATGCCACAAATACACAGAATTTGTCTATACATTATCTGCTTTTTCCCATTTTCTTATGTGGTCCTCTATGAATAATTAAAACGAACAGTATTTTAGATTTGAGTACCTCTGTCGCAAACTCATTGAACATCACTATGATTATGACTAATGGTCACGACTAATATCGATGCTGATTATGATTGATGCTGCTGGTGATTAATGATTGAGTAAACGCAAGAAACGTTGGCAGAGTGGCTGGCGTCCTCGCGTCGACTAGACAATTTCTGTCTCGCAAACAGCGACGAAAGCGTCGAGAGAATTGAAGATCAAAAAAAAGTCTCTAACATGGAAGCAAATAAGAAACACTCCGAATAATATTTTTGGAGTTTAATGCGTCGAATTACACGAAGAGACGATTTTAAAAGCATCCAATGAAATCGAAAGAACTTATTTGTATAAACCTTTTACGAAATCAAAAATAACTCTCTAACATTTTGGTTTTCATGGCGGAGAGAGTAGGCTTCACTTATCTAAGAAGAATTACAGAAAGTTTGTTAAGATCGGTATTACACGGTGATATTCCGATGTCATACCTATATTACCAAAGAACTTAGATGAAACATCTGTCCGTGTCATGCACAAATTTTGATAATAGTCGAGCTATGATCATATACATATGACATACGTTCTCGTTGAGAGAACCTATATCATATCTTTGATAATAGGCATATGACATAGAAACATAACTTTAATACCGGTCTATGTCTAAACGTTTCCCTCACCCGATGAGGTTTTGATCAAATTTCTGTATCCTCCACCAATTAAACATTTTTTAGTCCCAGAAGCTTTGGGTCACAGAGTTAATTCATAACATAGAATTCAAAGCTGTTAAAAATGATAGCTCTTGACAGCGTAAAAAACAGGAAATTTAAACATTTGATACGTTTTTTTGTGAGGCTTGTCAACAACAAGGTCATAAGAGCCCATACTTGTGCCACGCTCCTTCCTTCCTCTTTCCTGACCTCCCTTGGTCACCTCTTGTTCTTTTCAATCCCGACGCTATTAAGGCTAGGGTATCTTTCATTTTTCTCATCCCTCTCATTTTTGTCCCCCCTCATGTTATGCCCCCCCTCCATTTGATGTTTTGATGTATGTTGTGAGATATGTTTTGGTGTGTTGTAATCAGGAAGGTTTTTAGTGGGTAGGGTTGAATCATTCGACGAGTCCCACACGCGGGGAGAGTCATATTAGCTCTCCCTAGTGCGTAACTCCATTTTCCCTACCTGTACAAGTTTTTCGGGCTCCAATTTGATGTCGAAATGAGCCGTAAAGCCCCCCCCTCAAAAAAAACAACTTATTTGATACGGAGAAGGCCATCTATTTCATACAAGTGATATTTCATTAAAATGATTTTGATTTATTACTCACGTACTCGTCAACTATATTTTTCGTATTTTATTAAATACAATTTTTTTTGTGTTCTATTGATATTATAGGACATAGCTAACCTTGTATTCTTATCTTCTCAATCCGCCTCTACCTTCGGATCCTTCATCGGAATTGTTGGAATGGTCCCTTGCTTGCTTCCGGAGAGTAAGTTAGTTTCTTGTCCTCCAAGTGATCGTACGCAGTTTGTATCAATTTTTGTTGACAGTAAATTATTATTGTTTTTATTTTTTGAATGGGAACAGATACTTTATATCAAGAGAGAGAAGAGCAAAAGAGATAAGAGATGAAGTCTGAAGCTAACGCTTTGCGCATTCGACTCTTCTCACTCTGTCTCTAACCCCTTTCTCTCTCTCTCTCTCCCCTTCACTCATTCGCCTGTGTAGTCGTTCTGTGATCGATCACAGTGAACGACAGCGTCAAACGATCCTTTACACACGAACTCACTCTCTACAGATGAAGAACGAGACGCGGAGTCTATAACGAAGTGCCTCCTCATCATCTCCAAACACAGACATCCCACATTTCAATCTACATTTACATTCAAAGTCACTCTTCAGACATAAACTGATTATTGTGAAAGATGGGAAAGAAAGCGTATATAATTTTGTAAGGGACACGAACTCTCAGAATGACCTAAGAAAGGTGAAAAATTACATGAAAGAGTTTCAAAGTTTTAAGAACATAAACGTATCCTCATGAATTATCCATCAATTTCTAAATAAAATAAAATAATTACATAATTATAAAGGTCAAAAAATTTAAACGGTATCCCACTAAATGTAAAAGTTTTAGTACTAATTAATGATATATTTCACTTTATTTGTATTATGTTTTTATATACATTTATTATTATATTATTGGATTTTTATATTCACATTATTACGTTGATAATTAAGTTTATAACGCACGGGTCCACTGGTAAAAATAAGAAGAAATTTTATAAAAATCAATGTCCCCGAATAAACAAATTATTATTTTCCCCACGTAAGAGTTTCAGTGAGGATTTTGTCCTTCTTGTGGTGGTGTGTAGTATTAATGCTTTCAAGGTCCGATGGGGTGTCAAGACACACTTCGCAGCTTATTCTTGTTATTTCTGAAACATAAGCTTATCTCATAAGCCGAAACTTTCTGAACATAACCTATTACGGGCCGATTGAATCCGCTTTCTCTGCAATCGTCGATGTCTGCCTTTGTTCCCGCTGGGGTTGCTCGTTTTCGGAAAATATAGGGGATGTTTAATGGTAAATGTTAATGACACAGAAAATAATTTTATTAATTTTTTATTTCGAAATTTATACATGCTAATTAAATTAGAAATAACACAAAAAACAAGTGAATGTAATAAGTTTTGTGATTAATAAATTTGATTGTCTAAACCTCTGCCACGAAATATCCCTATTACATCATTCAGATTAGTACAGTGTATTTTTTACTGTCAATAAATTAAAACATAAAACGGTGTGAAATGATAAATTATGTACCCCAGTTGAGAGTAATATCCTAATAGTTTTAATTATCCACGTTCCACGAAAAAACGCAGTTTCTTTTGGGGTGACAGTATACTCCATCAGCAAGTTGTTTACATCGCTACCCGACCACTGAGAGGTTAAAGGACGTTAATGTTTTTTAACTTAATCAGATAATAGCAGAGTTAAATAATTCCACTGTGAAATACGAAGGTTAAAAGTTATATACGTGACAAATTATTTTTCAAAAATCAATACATCTCGAGACCATTAATTTTCGTAGACGTGTACAATCGTTTGCTTCGTCTGCATTCCATAAGTCATATATCTTCATCACAATTTCCCTCTCTCATCCTCACAACACATCGCGCATATTTCTACATGGAATGAGCTCTCACAGCAAGTGCGGGCGAAAACTGTTCCGCGTTGCACGACTCGGAGAAGTCTGCATAATCAAATTCAGAGCCTATACATATTTGTGGATTCGCAAATCCTCAAGTACGCAAAGCAATCAATCGTTCAAATAACATTTTCAGTTATTATCCACGGAACATTGAAAAGAGATATATCTATGTCGTGGAGATCCGACAATTGAAGTGAAAGATAAAATAATCTTATCAGGATTCGAGGTCGATTGGAAGTGTTTGAGAGAGCTACATTTATAGGAAGAAAACTTGTATTTGAAAAGAAATAACTAACCAGATCTATAAAAAAAAACATTAAATTCATAGGACTGACAAGCGTGTTCCGAAGGAAAGCTAAAACTCACTAATCTCGAGAAAATTTTAAAGGAATGATTGCTCATTGCGAGGAACAAATTTAATACTCAAACTGCGTGAATGAAAATAGAATGTAGTAAATTAATTTTTAAATTTTTTTAGAACTTTAATGAAGATGTCGTGGATTGCTTCAAAACTGAGATATAGGATTTTAGTCACAAAATCAAATACTTGAAATTCTTTAAAAGGTGACGGACGTGAAGTTAATGGTAAAACGGAATAGTTAATAAAGATAATTTCAATGAGTAACAAATATCTCGGAATGTCACATCTGATAAGCACAGGAATGAGAAAAATGACGTAGGGAATTATATCGAATAAATAGAAAGATTCAATAGTTATAAAGTCATTTTATTATTCGAAGAAAGGTAGTTAATTAAGCTATTGTAGATTTTGATAAATTAATAATAACACATTAAACCATAGAAGTATAATGTGCTACATAAATTTAAAGAGTGATAAAAAGTGCATTACATTTGTCATTTAAATAATGTTATGTAAAATAAACAAAATGTAAAACTTTCTGAAATATTTAATATATATATTTCGTTTTTCATCGACTAGTTTATACTTTTGAGCAAAAAGGAAACTATTCCACACTTTTACTTCTGAAGAAAATGGTTTCTGATCCGGGACCTGTGATTTTAAATAATATTGACGTTTTTTAATAGAAACCAGTCATCTTTTATTATGTAGATTTTTTAACTCCTTATGGACCAATGAGGGCTCGAGCGTCGCGAAGTCTTTCGGACGGTGCCCACTGCGGCAAAGCCACTTTGGCGTGAAGCGAGGCAAAGCCCCTTGCCGCAGTAGTCCAGCGCTGCAACGCCACGTCCCCTCCGCCGCCACACCTTCAAGCAACAGGAACGTCTCCACGTCTCCAGCAGACAGGTTCCGAACACCATGACATCATTCGAGATTAAAGAATCGACATTTATCGAATTCATCATAGATCAAGGAAAAAGAGAATTTTGAATATTTGTGTCTTGTACACGTACACGGAAACAAACGAATAAAGAAACTGAAGAACATTGTTAATGTTCTTTAGAGAAGAAATATTGGCTAGATAATTCTTCTAAAACATAATGAAATGAAAATTAATAATGTATAGATTGTCAGCTAACATAGTCGATCTACATTATCCTGATTTTCATGTAGTAGTAATGAGCATGCTTTCCTATTTTGTAGTCTTGTGTTTAAGATCAGTTCACCGAAGACAAAAAACGTAACATCGGGGTTTCAAAATAGACTATTTATCCAAAAAATTGAAACTTAACGTTCGTAAAGTCACGGGATTTCAGCTCGTGTGATATCATAATAGACAAGCCATGCAGAGAATTTTTTAAACTGTGTGCACAAGTTATAGCGTAAGACATTAAAGGTGTTTCTGTGCGTGATCTTATAGGTAATACAATCGATATTAATGAAGTAATCAATTAATTATTCTGAACATTAGAAACAATTCAGTGGAGGAAGAGATAAAAGAAAGAATAAGTGCAGGAAACAGGTCTTACTATATGTACAAAGCATTATAATATAATATAACAATTTTTTATCCAAGAACACCAAAATAAATTTATTCAATACTCTGATAAAACTGTTAATTATGTATGCTTATGAAACGTAATTCTAGGTCCTGTAATGATGTAGTAATGATGTCTATAGAAGGTTAACCAATGATGAAATAGAATCCCATATTAAGAAGAGAAATATAGTGAGAGATATTAAATCAAGAAGACTGGCCTGGTCTGGCTTCGGGATGTAGAGAGTCTGATAAGAGAATTACCAAAAAGATAAAGTGGAAGCCCATAGCAACAACACATAGAGGAAGGCTCGAACTAAAATTGGAGGATAATGTCATTGAAGATATCAGAAAATTGCAAATCAAAGATTGGAGGAAAAATGCCGGTGATTGGAAAGCTTGGCAAAAAGTTATTGAACAGACCGAGACTCACAGCGTGTTATAACGCTATTTAATAAGAGAAGAGGAAGAATCAATTAATTACAGAAGATAATGAAGGTATTACTCTCTTCCCAAATTCGGAAGGTTAAACAAAGTTCCATTTCTGTAATTCCTTAACAATTTCTCAGACATTGCGTTGCATAACAATAAGTTGGTAAATAATATTCTCACAAACCAAACAAAAATCTTACATCTAATTTCTGAAGGGTAAGTTATGGGAATTAAAATCTTCAATGGAGATGAAAACCTACGAAATCATTTCCTCTAAGAAAACCACCCACATAAGGCGCCTGGTCCCTAAATTCACTTTAGGAAGAAGAGACCAAACTATTGCGACTGGGTCGCGGATTGGTCTCTTCATCCACTTGATGAAGACAGGCCCAGAGCCTCAGTGGAGACGCAACGTCGACCCTTTCCCCCACCCCATCACAGCTTGCGGTGTTCAGAGTTTAGGAATCAAAGGCATTCCTTAAATGATCCCAAATGATGTATTCGAAACGTCACCTGGGTACCAGAAAGTGCTACATATTTTGAAGTCGTCACAACTTGAAAATCTACTTTTACATTGATTTTATTTTCAAGTTTATTAGTTTATATTTTTTGCAATATGTATTTTTTTTACATTTTTATGTATTCTGTTATTGTGTTTGTGTTAGCGATTTCTTTTCATTCAATGTAACAATTAATTGTCACACATCAGTACTTTCTTCAGCGGTCGCTTCATGACCTCTGATGTTAAAACACGACCATAAATAAATAAATATTCCTTTTTCTCCCGTTATATTCTGTTATAAAGATTTTCTGGACATTCGACAAAGCGTAATCTTACATTTTAACTATGTTTTATAGTAATAATCATAAGTTTAAATAGTATACATTAAAACCCAAATTGATTACCAATTGAGTAAGATTCCATCTGATTTATTTGATAAAGGGATTCTTTCGCTTCATAAGCATATAATTAAAGTTTTAATGTACTACTTCAGATAGGGTTACTCGTTCAACATTTCAAATAGGTCTACTTGTGATATTCTCATTACTTTTTTTGGAATATATAATGTTGTATTTTCATAATTCTGTCGCATTCTAAAAAATGTACACAGGTACTAGTGCTTTAAGTGTTTGTGACTGCTATTGCTACCGGTGACTCCAGATCTTTAATAGTATAGTAACCTAATATTTAATATATAAACAAAAGCGAGCATATTTCCACATCTCTATATATGTGACGGTTAATTGATAGCGTGGTCAAATTTCATTCTAAAATTAGAACAGAGTGCAATCAAGAGGATTTAGAGGAGGAGGAATCATATCCTTTTTCGTCGTGAAACTCTCCACATACGATCGTATCATCAATATCTTTCTCGCGTTGTCTCCGGTATCATCCTCCTGTCCATGATTCTTCGCCGCATACAATCACCTCCGAAATTCGTGCATTTATTTTCATAAAACGAGCAGAGAACTTCGTAATTACTATCACGGGATTTCAACAACATGTTCCTTTCGGGCAAAGAAATTACACGAATGTCCGTCTGTCTTATGACCCACCATTTTCTTTCCCGTCAATCCTTGTCCTTCTCAGAGGCAAACACAAAAACAACTCTTAATATTCCCGTTATGTAAAATAGATATTAGTCTCTTGATTATCTAGCTTTTTAGTTTGATTCTTTCTAAATCTTCAAGTGGATATAATTTTTCAGAATTCCTCATTTATGGTTATGTTTAGAATTAGAAAATGAGGTATGAACCTATATAATTTCTCTGCTGTAAAGAAATATCGTTCAAATGTAACAATTTTACCCGCATCAAATAGTTTTTCTTATATATTAATTAATAACATTGATATACTATATTTATTATTTCATAAATTTTATTTGTTTTGAATTTCAATATACTTCCACATTTAATTGGAATTCTAATTTCTAAAGCAGTACAAGCATATGTGCGTCAGATGGTATCACCGTTGCCATGATATATAAAATACAAGAAATTTAGCAACAAACTGAATAGTTATATTGATTTATATTCAAATTAAGCTTATATTATTGCTGACAATTATTACACGTACGAAATTTTCAAGTCTCCCCGTTACGAGGGGATATTAGTTGAGAAATTTTTAAACAATTATACAAAGTTGGAAAATCGTATAACTAATGCCAATATGCTGGTTTAGCTATGAACAGTTTCATCACGATAAATCAGTGATAGAAATTTTCAGAGTTAGTCGTATGGCAAAAAATGCGTTCTTAAACTTTTTTGTTCTCACCTCAATAAAAATTATTAACAGAGCTTAAAAAACTGTTACATATAGAGAAACGTATGAGGAAACGAGTTAACTTTTTTTTTGCACTTTAAAATTGTGTCGGTATCTTTGTTTATTATCCATTCACCTTTAATCTCTGTAAACCATACTTTTGAATCGCACTGTATCTATTTCTGTTCAACTGTTAATAGCAATGGAGTGCAACATTCACTGTAACTGAGAGTCTTGTTAAACTCGATGCCTTAGCTCCCTCTGAAATCGCTTCACAGCGAAACTGCCCAAACAATCGATAGTAGCCGTAATGTAAAACAGGTTTTGCTCGCTACATGCAAATGGACTGTGCAACCAGAATATCAGCGACTTTGAATGATGCAGATTTTGAGACAAATGAAAACCAGTACTATTTTTTAATTATTAACTCAAACTACGGCTAATATTATATAAATTATCTTTAATCTTTAAAACAGTACTATTTTTTAATTATTAACTCAAACTACGGCTAATATTATATAAATTATCGTATAAAAACCCACTTATATATTTTGTTTTTATTTATATCTCTTTACTTTTCGTTCCAACTTTATAATCAAATCTTATACTTTTTTTTTTAATGAAATATCATCAGATTTATTTATCTTTACATCTTAACTCGTACAACGCCTCGAATCAAATAATTTCTTATCTAATAAAATATCTAGATATTTTGTTTCAGTTTTTCCTTTCAAATTTTTGTTGCACCAATTTTACAATCGAATTTCTTCTACTGTAACGTTTTTAGACCATGCATCATCAGATTGTTTATCGTAAACAATTCTTGAGTGCTTCTTCCTCGCCATGTTCCTTGTTATCTTCAATCAAGATAACTGATACACACTCCGTCATCTGCAACTACAAATCTCGGTCACTGAACCAATCTCCTTTTCTGCCACGTCGAATCACGTGACTCTTTTCTCCCACTCTCTCTCTCTCTCTCTCTTTTCTGTCTTCTTCTCTCACGTGAGAAATGCTACCTTCGCAGAAGTACGCGCGCACGAGGAGTGGTCACGCTATCCATGAATCCACGGTCTCCCTCCCCCCCATCATACAACTCCATTCACTTATTATGCGCTCGCGAGGGTTTCTACGAACAAAGAGTTGTCCCGACGGAATGGAATAGTTTGCGTACGAAGAAGTTAGTTGCGAGGGTTTTAATGAAGCTTTTTCATTTAAGGTCAAACAAAATATTAAGATAGCTGAGAATGAAGACGGTAATCAAACATTCATTCAAAACAGAAACAGGATATCCGTAAAAGAAGATTCATTTACTTCTTTTTCCTTCAGGTCATTTATAAATTACGTTATTCACCTCGTAGAGGATGTTGGTTTGAAATATTAGATTTTGCATAACGTTCACGCTTCTTAGAGCATACGTCACGTTCATGCCGCTAACCGCATAATGCACGTGAAAAGAACTAATGTAATCGATGCATTTTGCGTACCTTTGACTCAAATTATACTAAAAGTTGCAAACCCGAACAAACTACTTCTGTGCAAGCGTACACAAGTAAAGTGCACTGTGAGTACATTAGCACGTGTCACACGTGAAGTACACTGTGAGAACACACAACCAACAAATCTCTCGCATACCCTCTCAAATATCAACATAACCTCAAATCCTCTGACCTTCCTCACCAACATTGTATGAAAACAGAGGCGTTGTAACGTTCTACGCTAGGAGCGTTAGTGTACCACTAACATCTGAGCATGCGCAGAAGTACCTCGCATATGGATAGCGCATAGGATAGCTTGGAGGTACGCTCAGCAAAAACTTCCTAAAGTGATTTTTGTTCCTATGGGGGAGCCAAGAGGGAGCAGAGAGAGGTAGATACCTCACCCGGAAAATGTACAACACAAAAATGACATTATAAAGGAAGCAAACGAGAATAGACGTGGATGGTGGTCAAATTTCTCGAGAGATATTCGTACGTCACCTCAGCATATTCATGTGTTAATTTAATCTACATTCATTACTTCGGAATATCTAATTGAAAATGATGTGTGGCACTGTATGCAACCTTGCACTTGTGTACATTATGTCAGTGGCCCCATCCTGACCAATTTTTTTTTTTCGATTTTCCTAGCGGCAGATTTCCCTTGGGCCGCAATGTCATTAAAACTTCACATACTATCTATAATTCCTTTTGGAGTAATAAGTGGATAACGATGCGTTGTTATTAAATTATTTCTTTTGTATTATAAATATATTGTAATTTTTGCTTATATATTTTATGGACCGCCTCTATCGACCACGATAACATGAGCTATAGACACCTAGCTTTAGATGGGTTTACCCGTCCAATATTCCTGATTTACATTCAAGGGAACTGTATCTAGTTATAAACCAGAAAGCTGTATCCATCCATGTTTACAACTGCGGTTGTAAGCCGAAGAGCTATCAGCGCCCACACAGTACTGGGCACCGTGACATTAAAGAGAAAAGCTAGAATTATTTTCTATCCCCACCGGGTTTTACGCCCACAGCAAACTGAGCTACCAAGCTACGAAGCATGAGCTACAATGACCTACCAAGGAGGTATTTATTTCAGATTATTATTGTGTTTTATTAATGAATTTATTACATTGAGTTTGTACATTTTCTTTACTCTTCCCAACATGGTAAAAAACAATTTTTAACAAAAACTTAATTTAAAGAAACAGATTAAATCATAGATATTATGGGAAAAAGATGAAACTAGGAAAATCAATTCATGGAAATAATGTCACTTTCTGCACTAACTAAAGATATAATTGTAAACAAAAATTAAATAAAATTTCAGAGAGATTTAAAATAATCACAGAAAATAATTTTTCTTGTCCACTTTCTAAAATAAGAAATAAACACTATAACGATGGTTATTATGAAATGACTTGTGAGATACAAAAAATTACTTATAATGATATTTTAATTGCATGTGTCGTAATATACTATGTCAATTTCCTTTGGTCTTCTGTTAAGAGTTATACAAAAGTTTCGAATAAGCGAAATTGAAGAAACGAAATAGAAACTTCAAGAATTATGTCTTCCAAGATCTACAACAGCGTTTGAATTTAGAAAAGTGAACTCGGTATATGTTACGATGTGTGAAAGAACGAATTCCTAATAGGTTACGGATAATTATATCTGAAGAGTATATTGATACGTCTTCGTACAAAGAGAAAATAAACATCGATTTCGTGTGAAAGTATCCTCCAATGAAAAACACGTATAATGTGAAAATGACTGATTATTATCTAATAAGACCTTCGAGTAAGAAAATTGTTGATTTATTTAAATAAAAACTATTACAAATAGAAAACATCTGACTGAATTTATTTATTTTTTACAAGACTCATTTTGCCATTCCAACACCGTTATTGTCTAGGCAGTAATGCGTAAATGATAACTACTTTAACTCTTACTGGTCTATCTAATGCGGCATTAAGAACGAAATCTAGAATGGTCATTTGCAGACTCACGAAAGGCAAAATTATTTATTTCCTCACCATTAAGTAGTCACAAGTACTATTCTCCGTTAATATTCATAACTTGAAATGTACGAGAACACAACGTTGTATGGAAACATGTTAAAGACTGATTCCCAAGTGATGTAACAGAGGCAGGGATCTCTATTCCTACCTCAAATTTTGTGTGTGTAAATAATTTTCTATTTCCAATAACATAGTATGTCTCTAGTCTGTGAGCAGGTTACAGGAGGAGCTTTCTGGTCGCTAGAAAAGCTTATACTGAAGACGAAACATTACGTGTACTTTCGTTTCCAAATTTTTCCGGCATATTCTTTTGCGAATAATGAACGACGTAATTTTTTAAATAAGCAGTTTTTATTCTTTTTTTGTTTTAATTTTTTCAATAAATGTTAAATTTAAAAAATCAAAACAACCCTGAAAAAACGAAATTGAGGAAATTCTCAGGATACGTAGTCATAGTCCGTAAAAATAGCAAATTCTATTTCAAAACACGCTATATTTTATCCTAAAACAAAGTGACTTTGCAGAAAAAGATGTTACACAAAGTAGTCCTTTGTCAGAATCTATCGTCAAAAGTCCATTCCTCAGAGAGACGCTGCAAAAAGGGAGAATAATGTTGTTGATTTGTAGTAAGAAATATATCTAAGTTGGGATTGATATTATTTTCTACTGGGATGCTTATTTTTTTCGAGCTAAATTATATCGAATGGTAAACCGTTTTACAACAACAAAGACTCCCAAGCAAAGCCAGACACGGTTGGTTAGTTTCTTAATTAAGACGAAACTCATGATGTGGTTTCTTTGCACGATAATAAATTATAACAAATAGTTATTTACTTCACATAGAAGCTGAATCGTTATTTACTGCAAACTGATAAGCCGTGGCGTAATGGTAACTGTTGAGCTAAAGTGCTCAGGTTCGATACCAGATTGGCCGAGCTGGATGAGGTTTCACCTACTCCAGACCTTATATTCCCCTGCAACTAAACTTCTCTATTTACCATTTCCTTCATCCTAATATATACTCATAAGGATATATATATATATATATATATATATATATATATNACCTAGAGTTTGCAAAAACATTCTCTAAAGAATCCAAGATTTCTTTATCTTCCCATTCTTACTAAACATCCTTAAGCTGTTCTGCTTGTGATAGGCCCATACCAACGAATCAATTTCAGAAACTTGCAAAAGAAGAGTTCGAAGATTCGTGAATCATATAAAATGTATCTCTTCATAAATGCTGTAAAATTATTCTAGTTACCAATAAAGAACTCAAATGATATAGAATAATGCTTTACTTGTTTGTCGATAACATCTTAATTGTTTCGATATTTTAACGTATTTCATATTGCCCAAAAATAAAGTTAAATTTTGTGTTACAGTATTATTATTATTATTATTATTATTAAAAATATGTTCCTCTTAATAAAATTTGCTTTTATTGCCTTTTTTAGATGTACTCGTACAAACTGAGTTAATTTTAAAAATTCGTAATTTTGCTGTTAATCGAATTTGAAATATCTAAAAAAAATTAAACTAACTCATCCAAATTAAAAATTCAAAAAATGTTTTCTTCATATTTTCAAATGACCAATATACAAGCGAACCTTGATTATTAACCCATTTCCGTAATATCCTTAGTAATTCTTTTCTTATCTGTGGTGTATTTGAGGTTGTTTTTTGTCATAAAATGTTTTTCCCTCGTGTATGTGTACATTAAAAACTGCTCATTGTAGAGGGTTTTTGAAACATTTTTTGTCTCAATTTTTTCCTAAAATAGATTGGGAAGGTCATTTTTAGCATTTGCAAATGCTAAATTACTTAATAACAGGTAATACTTTTATTATTCAGAAAAATCTTTTTAAATACCACTAAAGATGTTTAGAATTAAAATTATGTTGTAAGTAATAAGCTCTACACGATTACAACATATAACAAGCTTACATGAAACAAGAGAATATAAAGTTAACATTATGAGTTAAAACGAAATACAATACTATTCATTTCAGAAATTAATTATTATTTTAAAAGTATTGAACAAAAAACAACACTAAAATAATAATAATTAAGATAACCGACAGCTGTGGTGCAATCGTAGCGTATTTGCCCCCTTAAGCAGCGCAGAACCCACTCGGTCGAACTTGTGAGGTCGAACCTGGGGTTTCTCTCATCTACTC
>NNCF01128056.1:191500-206187 GCA_002313205.1 Laupala kohalensis
GGTGTATAGATAAAGAGAATTTAAGTCCGTACAATGAAATAAAACAATACAAAAAAAACGCTATTATCCATCCTGCCAGGATAAAAACTATTATATATTTGAACTCTGTATCATTTACACAGTGTCGAAACTACATTAAGACACAGTACCCGCAACGGCATTTAGCTGTATGCAGATTATAATGCTTTCCGAGTGGAAAAGTTTTAATTCTACAATAACACTCATTCGAGGCGCTTCAAATAGCATTATAAAAATTAAAAAATATACGAACAAAGAATTGTTGCAAGTAATTTAAAACACTTTTATATTTATTTATTTAAAATAAATATCAAACTTAATTTTATAATACAAGTAACATGAAAATTTAATTATTTTGGTTTTTTATATCTTGTCAGGGAAAATTCATGAACGGAAATGTTGAAATAAGCTCCTTTCGTTCACTAGAAGAGTTTTTTGTTGTTAAAGTTGTTTTTTCATGAGGGCCGTTCACCGTGTAAATACGCTCGCGGCGAAAGAAACGGAACGAGGGAGGAGGTTAAAGACCACGTGAAAGTCTGGGAGCCATTGCGAGATGGCCAAATCTTCCTCTCGCTGCCGACAAGTGGGCGCTTTATTCATGTCAGCAGAATCTTAGAGAGTTTACGTCGATGCTAAAGCCTATATCAGCCGATGCGTAGAACTGGTAGTAATTGATGTGGCAACTGTGACGGATACAGGGTTTGATCACTAACCTTTGGCTGAAATAACACTGCTTGGAATGGATGGAGTTACGCTAGGCGAGTCCCCTACAACAGACATATGACAACACCGCGCTTTCGCTCCATTGGTTGCATCTCGTAGCTTTTGCTTCGCCGCAAGGTCTATAGATTACAATGACTAATTCTTATATTATATTAAATTTTATTTCAAAAACAGTTCTTTGTAATAATTGTCTGGTAGCGGAAAGCGCCATGAGAAATGTGAGGGAAAATCACTTGAAAAACCTTATTTTCATCACAGCAGAGATATTCATGTATCACAGCGCTGTCCAACTGGCAATCCGCGGGAGTCACGCCACCCACTAAAATGTTTTTCTACAGCCGCAATTAAAAAAACATTTTACCAAAAATATTTTCACCTAACGTTTGGGGCACAATTTGGAGGTATAAATATATTTTGTCCGAACAAACATTTGACGTGACATGTCAGGTGAGATAAAACAGAAGTTTGGGTTCGGAATTACCCCGTTATATATTACAATATGAAAATATTTTATCTTAAGTGAATTTTTCGAGATTGAAATAATATAAAATTGTTGACGAGAATAAAAATAAATAAATATAACATGTTAGTTTTATTCGATGGGAACATTTTTCCAAACCCCATCCGTGCCGGCCCCAACAATTGAAAGTGTGTAAAAAATTGTTCGCGAGCTTCGATTAATTGTACAGCACCGTTATATCATATTAGTTAAATGAAACTGAGAATTCGGAAGACGCTAGAGGATGAAAAGTTCTAAGATAAATCTAGCGAAGGGGAACTTAGTTAAATAGAGCAAATATCACCACAATGGAAGCCAAAGACAAAATCACTGAAAGCGTCCATAAGAGGAGTGTTGATGGATAGAGCTCATCAACGAGAGAATGGACGAAACCTTTCAAATCTCGTAGAATTCTAGAGAGATCCTAAGACAGCGAACAAATTTCACACCATTTCACAAGAAAACCTATTTTCTCGATCCATTCAGCGGAATTGGGCGGAGTGATCGTAGCGCGTAACTTGACTCCACAGGTAAGCAGTAAAATGACCAAAAAAAGCATGAATACGTGAAAAAGTATAGATCCTTTTTTATTCAAATAGATGTCGTCGCTTACTTAAAACACACTGAATTAACTACTACTAATAAGTAAAGAAACACTAAAAGTGACTCATCCCGCATAATGGTAAGCGATTAAAGATGATAATAATAAGTTACTGAACCACATAGATCATTACAATGACGTATGGTGCGTCATAATACTAATAATAGTCGCAGTAACAAATTTTAAACAAAAAAATAACGACAATATAATAACAATATTAATTTAACACTATCGAAGTTAGCATTAAAAAACATATGATTAATATTTTTAGAGAAATACGAATATTTTATAATGTTACCGAATATTAAAAATTATTTAGGCCTGTGTTAAAAGATATCTGCGTTATGTTTTAAATTTCGATACTTTTATATTTTTCATTTAATGATGCAAAAAACCTATATATGTTAAACAATTTTGTGATATGTGACTCATTTCCTGTTATTATTGACTTCATTTCTCATAATCTGGTAACATTTATGAAAAACGTTGAACAGCACAATAAGTAAATTTCTTTATTAATCCATATCTAAAGTACAATAATTACAGGTTTCTATCTCAATAAAACAGTATCTAAATCTAACTCACTTTACAAATTTCTTGTCTTGATAAGGTTTACACCCCGAACATATAATCCTGTTTGGGACGGTATGCAAATGTGGTACAACAATTAATAGTGGATAGTGTCTGATCGACTTTAGTAGCTCTGTCGTAAACAATGACTTGCTTTAGTGACTCATAATGGAGCAATATGTTGATAATTATAAAATAAAAACTTAAATTTAAAGAGCAGTTTACTTGCATTACTGTTATGTTTCTTTGTTTTCGTTATCTGTCACACAAAATTCATCCCCGGTCATCGGATAATTGGGAGGTTAGTATATTTATTACATTGAAAGTATCCATTTCCTGACAGTTCAAAATCATATTCTTATTTGAAGTCAGTCAAAGAGAATATATTCGTTTACAGACACCGGAGAATGCCCCTGGGGTTTACAAAGAGGAGAGCTCTGCGACTTCTTGGCCTCAGAGCGAGAAAAAGATCCAGCTAAGACCAGCATCTCGCCCTGGTCCATTTGAACTATAGGGATAGAGACCGTATTCATATTACAACAGACTGAATACTCCGGGGAGACATTTAATTTTAAGAATCAAAACAACAAATAAGTCTTGATCTCTGTTTTTTCTATGATTCCTAGTGTATATCAGATAAGTATTGTCAAAAAAGGAGTACAAACTGCATATGACCACGTGGAGGAAAATAAGTTAATTTACTCTCCGGAAGCAAGCAAGGGACCATCCCATCAATTCCTGATTAAATAATACATTTAATTTAATGATTAAATAATAAATTTAGTGATAGATTTTAATGATTAGTTATACTTGAACAATGAAAAAAAAATATTTACAGCAAAAAGAAGCATTAAAATTTATCGCAATTAGCTGAAAGTCATTTTGCTATAATTATTTCACAAATACAACTCATGTACAAAATTATACTTTTATAAATCGTACATATTGAATTTTAAGGAAAATCACTATTCACCTCACCGGTACTAATTCAATCACCAACTGAGTGTTTTAAGAAAAACAGATGAAATTTATGTCAGAAGGCATCAAGAGTCACAAAACATTAAATAATTACACAACTTTAAAAATGTAAAACCAATTTACCGAAAATAAGAACTCCATTTCGGTATTTTTATGCTATATTTTTCAGATGAACATCGGTATCCCTTTTTAAACTATTAAAATAATACATTTTGCTTAAAAAATTTGCAAGTGTACGCGTACAGTACGGTCTGTTCTAATATTCACTTCATTTTCTTTCTTCACTGATCGCTTTTTCGACGGAGAAGAATGAAAATGCAAAACGTCCCCTGAACTGTCAGAGAAAACGAAATTCCCGAGGACAGGGTAGGAAACCTCCCGATTGCAAACCGGTCCAAGAGTAATTGATGGACACAAAACGCGTTAAGCCCTTCAGTGGTTACGAGAGACAGGCAGATACCTGCAGAGCCTTTACTCACCGACAGAGGGATTTCATTGGGATGATATGAGCGATCACGGTTTTACAGAAGAGCGATTGCGATAGAGAATGTGCAAAGTTAATAATGCGATGTACTCGGATCTGTTTCCCATTTTCGTTTATACATACTGGAATGATCGAAGAATTTCAGAAATATTCATGTTAATTTATTACAATTTAAGAAATATTTATTTGGCCTCAGTCATATCATTTCATAGCCCGGTGATAGGGTAATAGTGATATCATACATTTAGAAAGATTATGAGGATAAATTAAATAAGATTTTATTGTCTCGAAACAAAGAATATCAGTGAGTGTGAAAGAATGTCATATTATATTATTGTCGCATTATATTAAGTTTTACTAATTGTAGTTGGAGTTCGTCTCATATTTCCTCATTAATATAATACAATTAAATAGATAGTGACCAAAAGAAGAGAAACTTCGAGATTGGATCAATACATGTATTGCATTCAGCTAACGTTTCGTCCCGTGTGTTGGGACTTCATTAAAACTACAAAAAAATTACATCATAATTAAATATACAACATAACATGTTATAAACTGACAAAAATGGCGAAGTGTGGTGCACACATATAGTAATAAAATGTTTAAAGCATTTAAGATAAATTATATATATATATATATATTTCGCCCTCCGTGGCGAAAGTGGCAACGTTCTCGCTCGTCACTAAGTCATCCCGGAGGGGGCAAGAAAAATTTGTAGCTCTTTGTATCCATGTCCCAGTTTGATTAGCTGGGATTTACAAAGAGACCGACCTCTGCGACTAACAACCGCAGTTGTAATGCTCGGATACAGTGCTCTGGATCATATCTAATCGCTGCCCGAGCTCGGTTATTACGACGCGTCCAGTGAGTAAACTCAAATCAAAACCTGAGCCTTACTGGGGGTCGTCTTACGTGGTCCTTAGCTGGCCTGATCGATATATATAACCTTTCTATATATATAACTTATAAATTGCTGATAACTCATACTATAGATTTCAAATATCCAAAAGTCATATTAAGGTAAACAATACACCAGACAAAGTGGAACGATAGACATTTGTCCAGCTCTGGTTCCAACGCAAGAGTGCTTCGTGTTGCATGGTAAACTATCAGCTGAGAACGTAAGAGCAAAGATGTTGCATAAAACTGTATCCGTTTAGAAGAGCCCCCTATATATGATACAAAGATGTTCAACAACCTTACTTGTTTCCGGAGAGTAACTTAGTTTATTACCACCCATGTTGCCCTACGCAGTTTACAACAGCATTTTTCACAATCAAGTTTATAGTTTATTTATATTCAATAGTTATTGATGGAAAAAGAAGAACAATTATTTACGCTCTAAATTCAGAACATATCGCGAATGAAATCGCGGGAATTCAGGTAGTAAGTTCATAATACGATAATTTCAACTGCGGAACCCAAATCTCCTCCAGGTGTGCCATGAATCCGTCGTACCACCTGAACATGTTTCACAGAGATCCTACCAACATTGTAACAGAATAGGGCGAGTGCTTACAAGCACACTTGGGTCGCCAGACACCGCAACATGGAACTGTAGGCGATGAGGGTGAGATGCGGGGGATTGCGAGCAGGAAGAGGGGAGGGGATGGTTTCCGTCCCTTTTGTTCTTCTCAAGGACCCGCCCCTCGCCCCCTCCACCGCGACAGCACGAAACACCCGCCATCTGGTGGCTAATTATCAAAGCTCCCTTTAAATACGTCCGAGCTCTCTTGTACGAATTTCATTCCGAAAGAGATACCGGTTATACGTAAATGGGATCTATGCAAGCTTCTCCAACAAATCAACCGTAATATTTCTCTCATACGTTCATTGCAAATTAATGTTTATTTCTTTTTGTATCATTGGTATAGCATGCAAAGACACGGAAGTATAACGTTAGCTACGTAAGATTCTATTTATTTCAAAGAAAATGAGTTATCATCTTCCAGCATAAAAATTCAAAAACTTTCACGAGCTGTACCTTAGCAACTGAAATGTAATATATAACATAACATTTTCTTTAGATTAATTCATTCAAAGAATTATACACCTCTGAAATTTTGATTTGATATTTATATTTTCTACACGCATTGCGTAGCTCCGAGTGGAAAGTATTCAGAATGCAGAAGAAAGTTACGCACAAATTAGAAGACAGCATTCCGCAAACTCAGACCGAATTCCTAAGCATATAATACGAAACCATGCGAAATGAACAGTTTTGGTGAGGATTACTCCGCATAATTATGCGTCCGCGGAAGAATTTTATCCCAGAAAGTAGAAACAGTTTTGGAACAAAAAACTTGAAAGCTAGCCTTTGAAATTCGAACATCGCACTGTCAGACCATGTAACTCCCACGTGGGAAATACGACACAAACGACTCGTAACTTCTCCTATTTTAGCAATGATACGTACAAGCAAAAGTTGCCGATTCCTCAGTTTACTGACTACCACATAAAAAAGTCTCGGAACGTTTTTAAAAGTTCAAGCCGCAGTAACCTACAATAGTATACAAATGTTTCTCTGCCTAACAAACCAAATCCCCTTATTTTTCTGATATAACTTTTTGTTTACAATTGATATTCCGTCTTCAAGAACAAAATTACAAAAAACATATATTTTAGCACTCATACTGTGCCAGCAACAAAAATCCCTGACAGTAAATTTTGGTTTGGCAATAGGATTTCTAAAGATAACATCCTTCACTGAAATTGTGATTTCATATAACTTGCGAGGGACATTTTACTCATGAATTTCATATTGAAAGATATATTTATCTTTATTGGGTTTCTTTCTGATTTAATTTGTATCGTGTAAAGGGGTTAGATGATCGTAAAAAAACACGTTCAACTCTGTGTATAAAGAAGTCAGGATGTTTGCTTCTGGTGCTCATGTAGGTACAGTTGTGTTTAGGTTTAAAATGAGTAACAATCACTTCTTTTAAGAATATAGACGATACTTATATAGATTTAAAACTTACTATTATCTTTATTAATATTTTTATTATTTAGGTTTCAATAACACCTTGGCTATTAGAGCCCTTTTAAAACCAGTGTGTACCACATTTTACATATACTGCTCATTATACTGCCGAGGAGTTTAGTCACTACGAGACCACCTTAGAGGTCTTTGGGTTTCACAAGTTGAATGAGAATGGTAGACGGGCCCGAGAGGCGCAGTGGTAGGCGCATGAGCGCGTAAAGCTCAAGGTCCCGGGTTCGAATCCCGGTCCCGTCTCCCATTTTCATTCGACGTAACATGATTAATCTGTTACCTGGCGGTGAGGTTCACCGTAATCTAAGAGATTTCTATGTNTTTCTATATACTGCTCAGTCTGAGACACATATAAAACATTGAAATCACATGTCAGTTTGTTTGAACATGAAACTTGTTCGGAAAGTTCGCGTTCGGAAATAAATTAAATACAAGAAAGAGTTCCGTACTAATTAACTCACATTTTCCAAGTACCCACTCGTGGAGGAGCGTTTGCAACGTCGACAGCCAGGTGAAAATTGCGACGGACCGGGACTCGAACCCGGGACCTGTTCAAGTCCCTGTCCATCGCAATTTTCACCTGACTGTTGACGTTGCTAATCCTACTAATATCTTATGTAAATTACAACAATTAAGCAATTTAAACCAGAAATTGTGATTGTGTGATATCAGGTTTGTTCAGAACGACTATTATCTTTCGAAGGTGGCTATATATTTTAAGATAACAAAATCACAAGTTATTGTATTTTATTATGATATTTACCATAAACATCGTGATCGGAATCTCAATCAGGGACTAAAAACTTTCATGTAAGAAGATACTCATTAACTATGCAACGTGAAAAATAGTTTTTCAACACCTCCACCCGAGTACAACACACCAGTAACGATACCTCCTACCCCCCCCCCCCCACCCCCACAACCCGTCCTCCCAATAGATACGTAACGCTAGCCCGGAGAAAAGTTTTCTTTCTTTGCTTATCGGAAAATGTGGCAACAAATGTTGATAATCTGACCTAATATTACGAGTTCATTACTCGAAGCTCTCAAAGGGTGGTTGAATACATTGATTATAGTGGAAAACTTAACGATTAAAAAGCGCCTCATGAAATACTACCAGAACTACCTGGAGTCGCCCGGGATTTGGAAACATTATTACTGGACATTCTGGTGTTAAAACATACTTTCAACAGCTCATTTTGCACGGCGCTACCCAGAATTCTTACATAATATTTCAAGTCCCTATTTGAGTTTCCACATTTCTCTAATTTAGTGCTATTAATTTTTACTTTATTTAATTTCAAAAATTAAATACCACAAAGAAAACCAACTTAAATTCACACAATTTTCAGTATTTTATGCTAATATGAACGTAATTACGAATTATTTTAAAATCCAGTAAATTACAATTCACGCAGAAAGCTTACAACAAAGCGTACGGTTAAGACTTCTGAATTCTTTGGTTTTAATTTCACTTTTAGCTTATGTATTTCAAAACAATGTCCTTCATAGTCAACATACAATTCCGTCGCGCAATCGGGAGGACAAACTAGTAGGCTTCGTAGTCAACAGCTAGAGTGAAAATTCACATCTTCTGATTAGCAGCCAACTTTAATTGTTTCTCTGGTCTAGTAATGTATCAATATTAACCATACTTCCACCGATTACTTTTTACCGATTTCCATACCGGAGACATTGCAAATAAATTCAGTTTCATTAGAAAAGATACCGAATAATAATAATAATAATAATAATAATTTATTAGTCTGCTAGTGAGCAATGCTCGGTGGCAGATAGAAAAGAATACACACATAAAACAATACGAGGATAAAAAACAAATCATCAATATCTATAAAAATATCTGTAAAATACACACAAACGGAATAAAATACTTAGAAAATTGCTACACATGGTTACAATGAGAAAGAAATTAGATTTAAGAAATTAATTATCTACATGAGGCTCATATGTGCGTATATTCACATACATACATAAACACATTTTCGCTTGCAAACAGTTACAGAAACACACTCACACGCTCAATATACACACATATGACATTACTACTCCTATACTGTTAGCGTAAAAGTAATTGCTATAACATAAATAAAAGAGATTAATAGCTATAAAAAATAATACCAAAACAGGGTTGGTGAGAAGAATCATGTAAACTTCAATACTACTATCCACTCTGAGCATTTTCTATACCTTTAGACTCCAATCACCTCACTTCACTTCACTGCACACCACATGTGATCGTATTTCGAAAAAGCAAGAAGACGCTTGCGGAAACATTTTACTCTTTTTGGTAAGTTCGTAAGTGTTGTTGCAGGTAAGTTATTCCAGTCTACAATGGTTCTATTCACAAAGGAGTATTTATCAATGTACGTTTTCCGTTTCCTACATTTTATTTTACGCTTGTGGTCGCCGTGACTAATGTCATTCTGTCCGTGTGGCCTGGCGTTCACTGATATCCACGCTCTCTCACGTAGGCTTTAAAGAGAGCACAAAGACGCACTAACTTTCTTCCAATAAAACGTAACGCAAAGCATAACACCCCCCACCCCGCTCTAATGCAGTGTAACAGTACACAACCCCCTCCCCAGAGTGCGTTACGTTACTCGCGGACGCGCCCACGTCCTACGTAAGTTTATTGATTCCAATTAGTCGTATCTCTTCATATAGAATGAGAACTGGAAAATCGATTAGTCGACGAAAGCTGGAGGGCGTCATACAATCTCCTTCCTGTCAATAGCCACTGGCTTCCACTCCATCTCCCTCCACTCCATAAGCACCAGATTCACTTAATCCACTTTTTTCTTTTCTTTCGGATTGAGAGATGAAAATCGAAGAACGAGATTGTTTTTGCCTCTCGTCAGATGGGTTCTTCCAGAAGAACGGAATGTTTTGATGAGAACATTTCGATCATGACTGTTCGATGCACAAACTGAGGATGTGATTTTCTTGGATTTGCGTAGCTTTCAGAATTGTCCGAGATGGAAGATATGGAATCTTGGGGTTTAAATGATTTGCCGATAGGTTTCGCTGAAGAACGCGAACAATTTATTTCCGGTCATGTCTTGTAAAAAGTTTAGACGAGTACAGAGAAATCACAACATACAAAACTTTTCAAATAATAATAAATTATCTTACAGTATTTGTCTTTATAGTTGGTGTCCTAATTGTTTACAGAAGATTAAGAGATATAATCTAACGAGCCGTGAATGGCATGTAGTAAAAACTGAACAAGGGTAGAACAACTGTGGAGCAGCATGAGCGCTTGTCCTTTTTACTATCCGCAAGGATACTAAAAGTTTTTTCTTAGAGATACGTATGAATGTAAAGGACATTCAATGGAAAATCAATTCATTTATGTTCCTAAATGTCATTCACAACTAGGAAAATAGTAACAGAATTGAAGGATACAATAAGAATATTAAAAATGCGTAAATTTTTATAAATACTCTTATCTCTTCAAATTTACAAAACTTCCAAATTTTTAAATTATTTTATTATAGTATCTTAAACTACTAATTTTTAAACAAATATATGCTCTATATTTTCCTCTCTACTCGTGAAACGAAATGTCCAACTTGTAGAATACTTGTAATAATGATACGAGTTAAGCTACAAAAACCATCACACGAAACCGCGTCTAATTTCTTTTCAAAAAAAAAAACCAGTAACAACTAAGCAATAAATTTAAAACTCTCAATTGAGATTTGAAGTGACATTTGAGCTTCTGCGTGTGCTATCTGAACATCCGTTAAAAGGAAACGCGCCGTCGTAACGGCTCCCATCCTCCTAAACTGTTCGAATGCTTCATTTGGCTAGGGTTGTCATCAACAAAGACTAAAATCTACGACAAGAAGACGGAGAACCCCAGACTTTAGAGAAAAAAACAGGTCATTACTTTGTAAAATATCTACCCTTTATAATAATAAAATAATTATAATGACATGCCATATGTACTTTCCCTGTAAGAAGCATTTGTTCCTAAAGAACACAAAAGATACTTATCTATGGTGAAAAAATAAATTTTACGTACATTTCAGGAACAAAACTTCTAATTTTATATTTCTCATAAAGAAGTTACGACTGAATTGCGAACACTGCAGAAGACAATGTAACAAGTCACAAAAATTAATGGAGAAATTCTACGTTACGTAAAATAACACGCGTCACTTTCCCGATGATGTGAGCGAGTTTCGAACGATCACGATGATTATCCTTCGTCGCACTGTTTATTTCAAAACCCCTCTCGGACACTCCTCGCACACCCTTCAAACTAGGACAAACCGGGGAAAACCCAGATGGATGGTAACCCTACGTCTGGCTGATATGAACGGATTTTTAACTAATTTAACGCCTTATTTTATGATAGACCCCATCATCTCCGGGTGCAAATCCACAGAGTTTTAGAAGCTCCCTCCCTTTCCCCTCGCAGAAATTGTGGCATCGTCCGTGAGAGAGAGGATCGTAGAAATATTTCCTCTAGATTAAATGCACAGACATTTCGTCAGAAGCAGACATCTGTGTTTGGTTTTGTGATTGGAGGTCATTGACGGAAAACGTCACGCAATATTTGTGCTTTTAGACACCCTCCTCCCCCAGGTCCCCCCTAGTCGCACTGTCACAGTTCATTGATCCCTCCTTCTCTTCGCGATGTGATGACACTAATTTCAAACGGAATAACATTTTATCCATTTTTAATAAAGCAAATACATTTTTAATAAAGTTTTTCGGATAAACAAATACGATATAGTGAAATTCAATTTATTTACGTGTAATAAAAGTTCATAAGAATACTGTTAAATTACACAAAAACGCCTGTCCCAAAAACCGATAAATTTGACAATAATTGACGATAAATATTGAAAATCTTCTTAAGTCATTTCAGCGTCTGAAGAATTTTAGTTTTTATGATGTGAATTCTCAATAAATTTAATATATTGTAACGCAAATCATGTATGCCCATGCGGCTCCGCTGGACAGTATGCTCGGAGGGGGCGGACTTGAGAAAGTTCATACCCAATGTACGATATGCGGAATGACACAAACGATGGTTTCGACCACAAAAAGGTACAATCGAGATACTAACAGGACATGCTGATCTCAAAACTTACCTCGAAAACGACTAGGACTCGCCCAGAACTATCAGTGTGTATGTGGCGAAGCAAAAGAATCGGTTGAGCATGAATTGTTTGACTGTGGTGTTACTGATGAGGAGCGACGTAAATGGTGTGCCATACTTAAGAAGGAGGGTGTTTATAATTGGATAAACTTGTCAATGTTAATACATGCACGGAAATTATTGGAATGCTTCGAGGAGTATGTGGCGGGGATAATGCTGATTCGCAGACACGCTAGATAATGGACACCGTTCGTGCCTCCTCGCGATACTTCATAAGTGCACACTATTGAAGGCTAAAGGAACGACTGTTAAACGGGACATAGGGAAGGTCAGCACAGAGTGGATCCTATGAGGAGGGGATAAGTAGTCTTCTCAACAAATTGACCATTGACCAAATCCCCGTTATTGGCTAACCAGCCACGGCACAGGGAAATTAAGTGTAAAAATGTAAATTTAAATAAATAAAAAATAATTCATGTCAAACTTCGCCACATTTCTCGATTCCTCCCCTCTTCGAAGAAACAAAACACGTGAATGAACCCTTAAAACAATAATTCATTACCACACGAATGAAACAAAATATTCTTAAGGTTGCAGAAGAAATATTTATCCTCTGCAAAACCTACAAAAGTCAAGACCGCGATCTCAAATAATGTTTTTTTATAAAAGCCACTCAGGAACATTATTTCTTATTTTTAACAGAGAAAAGATACGATTATAAACAATATTCACCAAATATACCAATCTACCAACTTGAATAACATTGTTTTCTAGATATCAGCAGTCATTACAGAAATTTGTAGAAAACACCCAAAGTAACACGAGGTAGGACGCGATGTCAGCTAATTAAAATGTCTCCTTTCCAATTCAATTTATTTATGAAACACATGCAAAAGATTTTTAAACGAAATGGTAAATTAAATATTTTTCGTAATGAGTCATCGAATCTGAAACTAATTTTTGAAATAGCTTTTTTTCCAACACTGACATATTTGGAAACACAACCGAACAAATTTTCGGTAACTCTTTCCGAGATGGACGTTTTCCCCACTTTATCGTGGACATTCTATCTCCCTTGAACGACCTTGGCCGGCACGAATACTTCGGAGCACGTGTAAACTACCCCCAACCTTTTCCTCCCAAAGGACGAGGAGGGGAGAATAGCCGCAAGGTTTCTAGAGCACAAAGAGCGACGACCGTTGCAGCCGAGGCGAGACACAAGCACGTCGTAGTGTCCAGCCACCTGCCCACTCCCTCCATCCCTCACGGCGGCAATCCTCAACTGGAGACGAAGAAAATGCGATTATTTCAAGGAAATCTATATAATGCGTTACAGGAGAATTAAGGCTCACATGATTCATATACGTCATAAAGACTATTTAATTCAGAATCAAAATTAAGATAAATTCGTAAGCCACAATTTACAAAAAGATTGTTCATAAATTACGTCACGCTCTTGGGTGGTGAGGGCGCGATGAAGGGGACTGGGGGTATTTTGGAAAGCGTGACGTTACATTTGGTGTATCATAAATGTTGAAAAATTGTCTGAATGGAGGCAAATTTTCCTACAATGGGAAAAAAGTCTTATAATCCCTCACACACCGTTTTCTCCCTGCAACACCTTCGACCTTCATAATTCTCGTAAGTTTAGAAATGATTATATATTCCTCTTTAATTACTGGTTTTCAAGTAATGATGGGTGGGGAATAATTACTATTCGTGATGGGAGAGGGCATGTACGAGGAGGGATTTGGTATAACGCATGTGCTGAAGCGTTATGACGCGGGAGGAGGGGGGGGAAAAAGATCGCGTGACGTAATTCATGAACGATCCGAAAAAAATGTGTACCATAACCACTAATTAAAAAGAAATCAGACACTACGTTTTGTCCCTAATTTCTCGTAGATGTTTAAATAGCGTAAGTGTGAAGTTTGTGAGTTAGATGCATAACTTTAAACATTCTGACAATCTTGAAAACAAACAAGTTTGGCGAAAGACAAGTTTGGAAGTTTGTCGAACTTGGAAGACGCAGGTTGTAGAACAACGTTCTTATAGGAATGTGTGTTATAGAATATGATTTAACAAGGTAAGACGATGGATAATATTGTAATATTGTAAGACGATGGAAAATAAAAGTTGTAATAAAAATGATAATTCAACATTGTCAAGAAAGACGTGTTGACGACGTTGTTTTGACGTAGTCATCCGGCGTCGAATAAGCGTTATTTCTTTACGACGTTGTGAAGAAGCCGTTCTCAGACGTTGAATTGACGTAAATAAAACCTTGAGAATAATTGTGATTTCAAATTTCATTGAAGAAAATAAATCATTTGGCTGACATGAATGTGTGACTTAATTCAATTGTGACTTAAATTTTGGAAACCGCATGGATCCAAATCGATCACATTCCAGGTACATCACACATGTCTCGCATTCCAGCGGTGTACTGCAGATACGATTCATTTCGCATGCAATATTTCTCATCTGCGTACTTCCGAATGTACTCCTCAAATTGATCATCCATGGCCACAATCGTTTCGTTAATAGATACAATGGTCACCCAAAAATACTTTAATTTCTCCTTTTTATTTAGCTTACACATTTAAAATAGCTTTTACAAAATCACAAAACGATCACAAACAAATTTATTGAAATTTATTGAAATTTGGACAGGACAACGTC
>NNCF01128056.1:206220-243536 GCA_002313205.1 Laupala kohalensis
GGGGGGGGGGTGCTTTAGGGCTCGTCAACATCGAAGGTCATTAGAGCCCAACTCTGGTTTTCTTTTCATTGCTACTTGAATGTGAGCTTCTAATAAAGACCCGCAACTGAGATCAAAACGTTATGTGATTTTTTTTCTCGAAATAGTGTCTGTTGAATGATTAGGGTCAATCTATTTCCTATTATTGTTATCTTTCTACCTGATGTAGAGAGAAACTAGAAATGTTCATTCTTAGTAGTCTTTAGGAAGTTAACGAAGAGTGGAGAGTGTTCTATGGAAACAATGCAGGTCATCTGGCTGCGTCGCAGGTAACAGTGGTTGAGGATGTCTGTCTGGGTGATTCGTTTACTAGTTTTAATAGACTTTGACGTCATCGTGATAATATTGTAAATCATGATAAATAATCATCATGACAAAATTGTAAAAAGATAACACTAATCTATAAGTCGAGATGATGTTATCCTATGAACTGCATAATTGCAATATGAGCGCCAAAATGCTTGGCAACAAATCAGAGTAATTAGGAAAAAAACTGGAAAATGTGACTCATAAAAAAATACTCAATGATAAATTGTTAGTGCATAATACGTTCATATGTAGCAATGGATTGTCTCAATTATTGGCATACTACGTTCATATGTACTTGATAATAAATGAATTAAAATACAAAAAATAATTTCTGGCTTTTAGTAACTTCTAGTGATCGACATACAGACAATACAATTCATCTCCTAAATTGTTTGAATCTGTATTATTTCCTCAATCACAGATAGGGAACGGTATATTGTCATCCTTGGGTAACCATTAATCTTAATATTACTTTGACAAAATGACATTGAAAATTCTGTTTCGTATGCACTTTGTTTACGAATTTTTCAATGAAAATTGAGGTATTCCAAAAAAAAAATCGACAAAAATATCAGGTATTTGCAGTGCCGTTTCTACGCAGTTCTAGCAGTTACAGCCCCCAGTCGTTGCAACGCTTAATTGTTTAATAAAAAAGATAAGAAAGAATTGAGTATAAATTTCTGAATTTTTATCATTAAATTTGACAAATATAAAAACCTATCTGTGAGAGTTTCGGTCACTCGAAGTACTAATTTTGTATGTGGACATCAAATCTCACGAAAAGCCCAAGGTGTCCGAATGTAAACTCGGATCTGTGTACGTATTCCACTAATATTTCTGGTTAACATTTCCGACCGCAACCTATGTTACTAGATACTTCAGTAATGCCGCAAATTCATTCTTCAAAATAACGGTTTCCTAGATTCCCATTAAGACGTCTTTGATGATTCAACCTTGATGCAAGAGAACATAATAAACATCAACGCAGCACAGAAAACTATTCAGAGAAGAAAATGTCTCAAGACCATTCAAGTAATGAAATTTGTTCTTTCCCTTCAAAGTGACGTGTCATTCTCCCAAGTGTGTGTGATTAAAAAGTTTAAAACTAAGTTTTAAAACTACCTTTTATGTATACATTCAGTTCAGTTTGAAGCGATAAACTCACGCCTACTTCAGCATCCCCACTTCAAAATACAAGGTCACATTTTCAACGCCTCAAAAGACTAGAGAAATTCTGACGAATATTATTCAAACAAAAACAGTTTATCATTAGTTATCAGCTCTCAGTAACATTTTTTTTACAAATTTTCACCCCTAACGAATAAGAAATCCAATACTACAGGGATATAATCTTTCTTTTTTCNAAATTTTCACCCCTAACGAATAAGAAATCCAATACTACAGGGATATAATCTTTCTTTTTTCTGGAACTCTCGAAGGATATTGGGAACATGACTCTTACACATTTTCTTAAGACACTGAAGGTCATGTGTTTCAGTTGTGTAAGATATATACCACAATAGAAAGAGTAAAACCTCGGCGATTAGAAACTCACGAAACTTCAAAAAATTTGAACTAATGAAATTACGGAAACTACAGAGGGGAAGGAAAAGCTAAGCGAAAGGACCAAGGAAAATGTTCGAATTATACGAATTCGAATTAACGATGTTTCACTGTATTAATTGTGAAATTGATTATAGTTTTAAATGATAATCAATTGACATTAAAAGATTAAATCAATTTTAAATATTTTAGTAGAACAATGGGAAGAGAGCTTAGGAAATAGCCCGCACACAGCAGTAAGTCAGTGCTAATGCGCGATTCGACCGCAATGTCAAGCGTTGTCTCCCTCTCTCTGAACAAGACAAAACAGCGACCTGTCGAATGGCGCAGCGCAGTAGCGGCGTGTTGGAGGGCGTGGGCGAAGGGCGAGCGAGCGAGCGAGCGAGGGATGTACTACGCACTTACCCTTCACGCGCGCCCCGAAGGGGTGGAGGGTGTAGCCCCAGGCGACGGCGGCCGGTGACACTCGGCGGCAGCGGTGGCAGCGACGTGCACTGCCACTCCGCGACACATTGTCAAAAGTCGCGTCCGGTCAATATCCGCTGCCGGCCACTGTAGAGCGGTTGGAGCTGCGGACGATACACACGGGTGGCGCACGGAACAGACGGACCCGACCGACGTGTGGTTGACACCGACCTGCACTGACGTCGCAAGGAGCGAGCTGAGGGTAGAAGCGGCACACGGCGGGCGATCAGCTGCTGCCGCCGCCTTCCTCTGCCGCACGGACGGACGCGAATGCGTCGATCGATAACGCGCCCAGCGCAACCTGCTTCTCGTGACACCATCAAGATGCGCGCGACGGACTCTGTGCTGCCATCTGTTGGGTAAGGTGCGAGTTACATAGATGGAGTGTTGGACGCGGGTTCTTAGATTCGCCGCTGTGGAGCGCTGCGTGCGTCAACTTTTTAGACTCGGATGTCGGCTACCATGAGCGACGTGGTAGCAAAAGAATATTTTCGTGATGTATTTGTAAGATTTACTGACCAATGTTTATGTAAATGATCTTAAAAACTATAAGAGAAAAATTATAATATACCTTTATTGAATAATTTCTTTTCATGTACTCTTATTTTTCATTGATAAAAGGTAAAATTTTTGTATCATATTTTATATTCTTCCTTATTAATCTATTGAATTATTGGTACTCGTTATATGTCTGACTACCAAGAGTTAGGAAAACATAGGTTCATGGTAGTTTTCGTTCTAAATGCTCTCTGTATTAAAATGCAATGAAGATATTAAAATGTAATTCTAATAACTTCATAGGCGGGAATTCATTAATACATTTGTTAATATTAATTACTGCACTTAATATCTCCGATTAATTTTGGAGTAATAAATGGATAACTGTACGATTCTGTCTTACACACTCCCAAAAATTCCTTGTACTTTGTTTGTCGCTCAGGAAGGGCGTACTTAAACTCGACAGATCCACAAGTAGAAGGATAACTTCACTATTAAACTCGACACTTCAAGGATTAGACCTACGCCGGTCTACCTGTGCCCGTCCCGTGAATCCCCAGACAATGGGACCGCTGGGCAGCTCTTTCAGTAAACAAGTTGGCTTTACCAAAACAAACAAAAATTTTCCTCCATAAAAATTGTAGACTAATTTAAATCTACGCTTAAAAATGATGAAAAATGATAACAACCTCGACCTTACTGGCAGCAAATGCTCATTTGACTATTAGTCTAGTAATTAGGTCACGAAAAGAAGCATGTCAAAAAGGTTTTTTCCCTTTCAATATTATTTTAGTTTTTCGCCTGTAACTTTAAAACAACGCATTTTTAGAACAAAATATTCTTGAACAGAAAAAATGTGCATAAAATTTCTAACAAATTACATTCTGTACCGTCTTGTCACCAGACGAACGGAAAATGCTAAAGAGCATGATTAAATTGATAAAAATTCTACAATGGATCTAATTGAATTATAACCTGAGAACTACAAACTTTTAGAGAAATTGTCTTCATACGAAAATGAAATACATTAAACGTCCTACAAAACGCGTTATCCTGGATTTTTTTTCTTTGACACTGTTTATCCTCTTCTGTGCGTGGAAGTTTTGTGCACATCTATGTCGAAGAGTCGATACGTATTATTTAATTGCACCTAATGTGGTAGTTCTGATTTTTTTATATGATGAACAGAAATTTTCGACCTCGACCGAAGTACCAGAAAAAATAATTCAACACTTCTAAGTTTGCATGGATTTTAACTTTAAAGCAATGGGTTAGAAATAAAATGATATGTCATTTTCTTCAATTCTGTGAATTTACAAGAGTTAAAGACAAGAACTCGAACCGTATTTGAACCAGACACCACGCAAGGAAAAAAGTACACGTTGACTCTACTACATAGATGTGTACTTAAGTTCAACGCACACAAGCGGATAAACAGACAGTCAGAAAAAATACTCTGAAAAAACTTAATTGAACACAGTAGCGTGCGGTCAATATCGGGCCTCGTCCTGTAAGGGGCCTCAAAATGTTTTATAAAAGTAAATTTGAACTTAAATGTACCCCAAAACTTTTTTATAACAGCAAAGTAAATTACATCTTCGGTTATCAAAAAATTTCAATGTTTTTGAAATTCACTGCGGCGTTGGTTACTTATATCCCTACTATATGTTGGGTTACTTATATCCTTACTACCCATCCTGACCCGGGTTTTTCTCGTTTTCCATCGGGTAGTGGCGGATTTTCCTTGTTCGGGAATTTCATTAATACTTTTGTTTTATTAATCTCGAATTATTACTGCACAAATATATACAATTTATTTTGGAATAATATATGGAAAACAGTAGTATTTACTAAATAGTTTCTTTTATAAATATTTAATCCGCTACTACTTATAAGCCCTTGATCAGAATTGATGGTATAGTCCTTCGCTTGTTTCTAGAGAGTAACTTAGTTTATTGCCCCCCCCCCCCACGTGGTCATACGCAGTTTGCAACTGCTTTTTGACAATAGTTTATTTATTTGTTTACAGGTTTGTACATGCGTTTGTATGGGGTTTGAATGAATACGGAGCCTCCAAAAAGACTTTAGTCCCGGGCCATATTAGTAGTAGGTACGAAACTGATAAAACCGTAAAAGAATTTACAATTCAATTCAGTCATATTCATTCCGGTCTTAATAAATAATATTTCTGGATTCTTGGAGTGAAAAGGATTGTTAGATGTAAGAAATGTCAGCTTCAATAAATAATGTTACTCTTAAATAAAGTCTTTATTGATAGCTACACCTATTTCTTTGAATATGAACAGTCACAAATCAGTCAGTTACACATGGCAAGTTTGAACTCAGATCGCATTTACGAAGATAGAAACAGCTACACTTGAATATCAACATACAAAATTATCTGAAAAGCGGAAACTCTTTACACACATCTATCAAAAGGAGTATTACATACAATAGAATATCTTAAATATAGACACTTCATAAATTACAAGATATCTTGTACATGAATCCCCGAGTCACCACTGAATCAACTTTATTTTCTAAGGACCTCTCATCACATTTTGTAATCGTAACATAAATATTCCCCCTATACATTACAAAATCTATGACTTTGCTAGCTACAATATACCAAAATTCTGGTCCCATACCAAGCTCAAAAAACAGTAAAAAACCATAGAATTGTAAACAGAGTTAACAATGAGGTCTTGAATCTTTTACCAAAAACTAATTAGGCCACGAATTAGTCCAATATTTTATAGATGATTCGAGGAATTCATTTACAATTTATATATAAATTATTAGTTCATTATAAATATCAATATAAAATGACTTTACATGAATTTTATATAAAATGCGTTGCACAAAGTGCCTTCCCAAGATGCAACATCCTTTTGGAAATCTTCTAGAAATTTCCTGACGGCGCGGGCAACCAAGGTAGATCACCGTGTTCGGCTCTTCACTTCGTACTACCACTGCTCGCGGAGAGACAGAGAGATCTGGACAACATTTCAAATGTCAAAGAACGCGAATGCAGTTGAGAAATAATCATTGCTTTTCAGCACCGAGTCATTTCAAAAGAGAAAGCTTTTCAATCTGTTGTAATATATCTGCGATAAACCTGCAATAAAACTCACACAACTCAAAATTTAAGGGTGTAATTAATTCTCTCTCAAATGATTGCTGCCTCGCAGTTCTACTTCAAACAATCTGGCAAACTATAAACACTGGAATAAAAAATTTTAAAGAGAAAAACGTTAGCAGAATTTTAGCTTTATTAGCACATGTACAAACATGAATGCTTCGTAAAAAAGAAATCGATAATAATTACTGAATTTCTATCCCAACACGTACAAAAGTGTTCAGTTGAGGGACAGTCATTAGTGCAGCTTCGTATCACCGAACAGTCCGTCTGACATTGCCAACACCCTTTCCCACCGAGTCAGTGATACCAACCGAGCAGGCGTGGTCGAAGGAATGAGCATCGGAGCACAGTGATCACCTTGGTGAAGCTCTTGGAAAAGCGACGCCTCACCGCAACGAGGATCACCGTCTCGTTGTCGGTGACGGCACCACATTGCATTAGAAAACTAAGGTTTCAACTCTACATAAAAACACTTATTTACATTGATAAATAAAGCAAGTTAACAGTTCTCAGGACATGAATTCTGGCAAACAAGAGATCCTTTTGGCGTGTCAAATCGGGAAAGTTAAAATCACCAAGTATCTTCGGTGGGAGTATTTTATTTAGGTTTGTTGCGCGTTGATATGTTAAATAACTTTTATTTCTTACTTCATAGATAAATGGAAGAAGAGATTTTTTAAAGTATTGGAATCTTTTAAGTTGAATGGTAGCGTAGATCAAACATGAAATATATTTTGTGCTTTTGTATACTTATAATTAGCACGTTTTCAAAGCGCTTTATACCTATACTTAGCAAAGTGGTTTATATTTACAAATTAACACCAAGAATTGGGACCGATAGTCAAATATTTGCTGCCGTGACCAGTCCAGTGGACGTAACTAAATTAAAATGTTGGCAGAACAGAGATCTCTAAGAGCTGTACACACAGTAAATGCCACCATACAAATGCGATTGATCGTCCCCTAAGAATGTCGCAGTTACCTCCTGATCGCTTCTTATGAACACCGTTAGTAAGTTCAGCTTCTGCCCTGGCTCTCTCCAGAAATGTCCCAGCCACATGGATAGACTTCTCCACAGATACGTCACTACCGACTCGTATACAGAGTCCCTTTCACGATTAAAAGGCAATCTTTTCCTCCCACAGATTATAAACTAACAATGCGTTAATTCTTCTACTGTACGAAATACTTCGATAAACCGAGTTTCAAAACTTTTATCAATCTCATAGCTATCTCTAATTTTGTTTGAAAGTTATTATTATCAAAAATGCTAATTATAAATTGGGATGTAGCATTTTCCTCCGCTATCACATTCATTCAGCATTTCCTTCACACTACCCAATTCTTTCTATTCCATAAAAAGTAAATCCTAAAATTGTCTTAGATCGATTCTGTTTACAATCTAATCTACTTCTTTTTATATACTTTATTCGTGTGATTCATAATAAAGTATTAATCCGAAAATTTTGTAAAATTTTTCATTTCATTGTAGAACAACCAATGCTTCAGGCACTTTGGTAGGTAGTGAAAACTGCACTCTATTTCCCTACGTAAGTGATCTCAAGATATAGACAGGAAGGCACACTCTTTATTACCAATTTCTAAGGGCAGTTGCCGATGGAGTTCGCAAATATTCAACGTTCTTCTGATAATATGTCGCTTTTTTTAGGAGGTTCCCTGCTACATTCAATTAGGGGTTCATCAGACCCATCTAGTCTACATCGAAAAACATACATTCCAAAAATATGTACTTAAATGGATCACCGTGGGTCCATTTCCAAACGAACAGGAAAACCACATAGAAAGACGTTCTATACACAAGTTCAAAGCAACCACGGCTGACAAGAAACGTGTATTGAAACATTACAGTAAAATTCCATATTTCCAAAAGTACAGTATATCCAACAATTTAGGGGAGATACTACTTATGAATATTATAACCTGAATTTATCTCTGCTGAACTGGAAGTGCGAAGTGCGGAAATATACTTTGCCGAATCGGTATTTTAGTTTATTCAGTTTTAAAACCACGTCATTCTGTAATATCGAACAAGGGAGGTCAAAACGGGCACTATGTATACTCAATTTTTTCCCCATTATGTTTTCGAATACGACGAAATGGAGGAGTTGGAAAAATACCCAACGCCATGGACAATATATTCACAATATTTCTTTTATACTCATTAGATTTTCAACATCTAGGGGCCGATGTCAGAGTTTCGAAGTGTTAATTTTGTGTTCAAGTGAGAAATTCACTCTTCTTTCGTTCGTCAATGGTTCAGTGACAGTATTTTTCTAGAACATAATGAATGAGGAGCTTTGCTTAATCAACGTCAATTTGAAATATAATTCAGAATAACTGAAAACAAGAAGGCTGTGCTATTGTTAATTGACTGAATTCTGGATGGGGTTCCACTGGATTCAAACATTCAATTTGGATTTTGATATCCAAAATACTGACATCTGCAATGAGTTCCACTTTAATTTTGAGGTTTATAATTCGACAAAAACAAGCTCCGGTTAAATGATTGCATTCAAGACAAAGAGAACTATACATTTCATTTCAATAATTGAATTCTTTGTATTTTTACCGTTCGCACAGGAAACGAAAACGTTAAAAGAACAAAATACTTCGTGGGTCATGAGGATAGGAAATCACAGTACAAAAACGAGACATGATGTAATGATCAAGGGAATCATGAAAATTTTCGATTTAAAGAATGATAATGGGTGTGTTTTTGTCATGTCGACACGTCAACGTGCGGTTGGTCGCGACACTTCGTCCCAATATCATATNCCAAGTAATACTTCCATAAGGAAGGAATGAAACAAATACTTCCATAAATTTAATTCATTTTTAACACAATTTCAATCTGAAATAAACCCCCACAATGCTACGGTTCGACGAATCAAGGCGATCTTTTACATAATACTCCGGAAGGTAAATAAGCATCAAATTAGTTTAAAGAAATATTTTTAGACTTACGACCTTATGATGAGCCGTTACCATTAATTTTGTGCATTTTTTAGAATTCAATCGAGTCCTCGTCAGGTGTCAAACCTCGAACCGAAACGTCGAGTTCTGAACAAAAAAGCAAAAAAAAAGGGTATTGGTCCATATGAAGGTCGTAAGTCTAAAATTATTTTTCATATTGATTATGTAACGGACGTTAATAGTAAATTCATTTTAGAAGTTCATGAGATCATCCGCGTTTTTACATTTGAAGCAGAATTTATTCCCACCATTCAATGTGTGTCCATAAATATTGTTCTCATGATCGTTATATTGAAAACTGATCCACAGTGGTCCACGTTTTTCTTCGCTACTTATAATCGATAAAACATTTCCAAAGCTCACTCTCGTCAAGTGTCAGTTTCATACATATAATTGAAGAAACTGCGTAACTACATTTTGAAGAAAGATTTAAAAAATCCTCTATCGTGTACTCAAAAAGAATATAAAACTTAATTCTTTAAACAAAACGGATTACAAATATTGACAGGTGTCCTAATTATTTAAATTTTTGTCACAGAAATTTTTTTTTTCTTTCGCCTCCTTCGTTTCGTCCGCAAAAAATCAGCGACGATGTATGTAATTAAGAAGAAAGTATGATAATCTCAGAAATCCCAAATATAATTTATATACCGATAAAATAGTTTATAATAAATGTTCAAGATTTTTGATAGTCTGGAGTTGCGCAATAATAACTAAATGAGTCGGAATGACAACAGGTGCTTGTTCAATTCTGGAGAAGGCAGACGTAGTATAGAATAGAATTTTGGAAGAGAATTGATTGCTAAAGATAGTATAAATGATTCAGCATCGTTTGAATTTTATTTATATATATATATATNTATATATATATGTCGTTATTCCGTTACAGAACTCTTGTTTGACATCATAACGTTAATAATGTCTCGCTCCAGTTCACCAGGAAGAGTAACCTACATGTAGATAATGAAGAGGCTGGGTAGGGGATTCAATCGGTTAACCGTATAGTAGCTACTCTTGCGGTGATATCGTGCCCTCAAAGCTGCCCTTCGCGCAGGGTGAGAGGATTACAAGTGGAATCCGACTCCTGCAGTTTCTTCCCGCGTCGCCGTGGCAACAGACGACGGGCGTCGCCACCTACACGGCGGGGCGTATCGACCCTTGGCTTAGCAGACCTTTCCGATGGCTCGGCTCTGCACAATGCGTCACGGAAAGAAACAATACCTTAGTTTCTAAACATCATTCATCACAAGAATAATTAATTGATTCTGATTTTTAGGGGTTGATTTTGAAGCAGTCACTAATACGTCCGAAATGTTTGATACGAAATTATCCCAAATCAATTAATTCGTCTATAGTACAGCACGGTTTGATCAAGAACCCACAATTTGTTTATTGACTGAATGACATCAAGCGTTAGCAAATTCTTCTTCGATCTAAACTGTTTAAATGTTATTTTACAATTTCAATCCGCCAATATTATGTGTCCAAAAAGTTTAGAAATATATGAAAGGAAAATGAAAGAAGATAATAGAATTCGCGTCCCATCAATGCACGAGAAGACTGTTCTTGAAAATATTTCGTCGCACAAATTTCACTTCCTTTTCTTAAAACTATTACAAAACCGCGTAATAGTATAATTATCTAAATTCCAAAGACCACCGCCAAACAATACAAGGATCATAGATCCGTTGTTTCGAAACTAAAATTTTGTAAGTAGGACAAGATAACAAATTTTGGACATATTGCTATAAATCCAGTATTAATTATATACCGAATTTGATTTGAATTATTTAATACAGAAGAATGGGCACACTTCATTTTATACATGATGGATAATTATGAAATGTGATCTGTCTATATTTTTTCTCCGCGCAAAGTTGAAATCATATTTTAAACGCCTTTACCTTTAAATGTAGTAGTACTCATATTATAATCAGAAAGTATTTATAAATCAGTTTTCCACAATTATTTTGGACAAAATTACCTGTTTGATTGACACTGAGACCCATATCAACCCAAAAATCAGAAACGCTACTAAAATTATTTTCGTTTATCAATAAACATATTCAGTTCAACGTAGTGATTGTCAATGAAAGATCCCGAATTCTAATTTTCAGTGAATCTTAACACGACGTATGCATTCGAGCAAAAGTATTGAAATTACGCGATCAGTGAGTCTTATATTTAATGTATTTCTCAGCGTATCTGTTCACACAAAAATGAATTCCCGCTAGCAAAATTGTTGTGTGTGTAGGTCATTTTGGATCTAAAATATAATGAAATACTTCAAGTAAAACAGTGATCATAAACATTAAAACTTCTTATGAGTCACAAAGTAGCCGTTTCAACTTCAGAAATTGGGTCAAAGTGCTACACGCTCTGATAGATCTCATGAATAAGCTCTTTCATCATCATTAAGTTAGTCTCGAATTCCTGAGGGGATGTTCGGATTATATTTCGAAGCTTCAATGCAAAGATCTAAGCGAAGCAACAAAAACGGCAATTAGTACATCAGCATCTTCGCACTTCCTCTTAAAATTTAACACTACGATCAACTTCAAAACTTTGGTTTACAAGCAGCGTCATTTGAAGCCAACAATAAACTTATATCTTTGAAAGTACACAATATAACAGCTAAACACCGAACACACAATACGGTGCAGACTCAAAATCAACATAAAAATAATTCTGAATATCCATAACCGTAAAAATATCATTTTTTTCACGGTCTTTTTACTTCACAATTGAAAACCATTAGTCAGACAAATATCTTAAAATTGCATGACTGACTAAAAATAGTTTTGATTAATTTCCGGTTAATGTGGTAATGGGGAAAGGGGACAGAAAATACTACTTTAGGAAATTATCATTCGGTCGATACAAATCTTAAGGGTACTGCAAAAGCGGAACTAGCACACTCCATTTCCAATCCATGAATAGCTGATCACGTGGTCTTTATCATGGTTTCTGTTCGGTCTTTAAGGCCGACATTTTAAGAACCACTTTCCAACCATTACAACATTCCTTGAATGAGGAAATAGGTAATTTATTTTCTTTCATATCCCTCCACAACCTGAAATATTGGCTCCTGCAATGTGGTTCTCCAAACATGATTTCATCAACGTGAGCCAATACTCCCACACCTTCCATAGCAGATACCTCCCATACCACACTATCGTTCTGACGAAGGAGCAAGTCTTAACACTAGTCATCAATTATACATTCCTTGGATCCAATTAATAAAATTTGAAATCACATGATGAATATCTCCTTGCCCATAATACGTATCGCGATGTAGCCTTACCCACATAACGAAATACGATTCTTCGTCTTATTTTAAACTCCCGCTAATGCAATCTCCCAACAATGCTGACGTCCAATACCCACAAAAAAAAAACCAAAACTTCAACATTTCTCAAGACTACAGCTCAGACATCTGAATACCAGATATTTCTTTTATTGACGTGATAACCAAGCGACGAACCGGAATCGAACCCAGAACCTCCTGTGCTGTTCGCAGGGTCGATGGCAGACAAAGACGTCCGCTTTTCACTGGATTCAAATCCGGAAGTTCTGGAGCATCATAACCTACACAGAGGATAAGTGAACCCAGATACTTATGTATTCCGGATTTCAAGCCGGGATGCAAAATAGTACATTATTGCGGAAGACGGACAGGTGGTTCGACGGTTAACAGCCCATGATCAGTGGAGGATGTCCTGGGTTCGATTCGCAGTTTATCGTCATTTTGTTCAGTCATTCTTCATACGGGTAAGTAGTCAGAAGAAATATTTGCATTGATTCCTTGCTTGTGCTCTCAAGAATGAAATACCTAAATGATTGACATAGAATTGCATAATCAGCGAGTAATCAGGGTTCGCCAAGATAATTACCTTGAAGAAGCCGTTTTACTCAGAATTGAATCTGCTGCCGCTTGTCAACATAGAGTTCTCTCAGCATTCTTCCACACACAGCTGTGCAATGTTCAACAGGAGACGAGTAAGTACGATCGTCGAACACACAGAAAACTAAATTCACTTCATCCATTCTTCTTACGAACAAAGATTGTTTTTGAAAAGGCAGAACTGCGAAAAATTTTAACTGAAATAACTTCTGTATGTCCGTAAACTTAAAAAAAATTCAAAATACCTTATTCTCCATACAGTGTGGTATGGATATCATTAGTAGTAACCATCTTACTAGCGAATCTTTGTAGAACATGTTCTCGCTAGAACAGCATGGCCACCACATTTGAGGCCTTAAGTTATTTTCTGAGGTGTGAATCGATGGAAATTTCAGTTTCTACATTTAAAAAATATACAATATAAAACCCCAAGTAGCAGTTGTATCTCCAATACAACTTTGGACTTTATTAAGAAATGGAAGATGAGAAATTTGATTTTGGAAGGAATTTTAGATCGTAGTTCGTAATATTCTGTTAGTAATAGAAGATCAAAAATGTAAGTTTTGATTCTTCTCATCGGCAACTAATTTAAGTGGGGACGTGACATGTTGAATTTGTTTGGGTAAGAGAGACGATTGATGAGGGTGGAACTGGAAGGAGGGAAATAGTAAACTGTGGCGTTTTCTGATTCTCAACTCACAGGTGACGTCAAACGAAGCAGTCGTTGCTAGACTGTTGTTGATGACTTCATTCGAACCACAATAGAATTGACTTCCTAATGGAGTTGAAGAAGGATTGCAGATAGTCCGAGGAATGTTTCCGGTGCGGGAGGGTGAAAGGGTTGTGGTAGTGGAGTTCAATGAAGAGAAAGGAGATTGATTCAGTCGACACGCGCGTATCGTGGCACCACGTCGTTCCCGAGCCACAGATCACAATTGGGATACTTGACGCTAGGATTCGCATCTTGGCCGATAAGCAATAAGGACCCCCCTCCTTTGCCTTTGACTCCCTCATGGCGCACCGTCCCGAAGTGTGCGTACGGGAAGAAGACGCTCTGCATTGCGTTGATGTGCCTTCGCTCCTGCACCGTTCGCGCCAGGAATCGCGAGGAGATGGCGTCTACGTCGAGTGATGCGTCCGTCAGAGGAGGGTCGCCTCGTCCTTCCGTCGCGACGTAGAAGACCGGATTGGATTGCTTCATGCGGTTCCACATGTCCAGCAGAGGACACACGGAGCGGATATCGGACACCATGGCTGCGAAAGAGGGGTAGGACGCGCCACCATACAAGCGGAACGCTTGCTCCGCCAGGGATTGGTTGGCTCCGGAGCGTTGCAAAGATTCCAACCAACGAGCGATGTGGCTTCGAGCGGCGTCTACAGATCCTGCTTCACCGCCACTGGCTGCCCATTCGTCGTACTTCTGACGGAGAGCTGGGGAGTCTTCCACGTGCTGAGTCGTACCTGTACACACACAACAAAACACCATCTCATTAAGTATTCGTCTACAAACACGATTTTTCGTATTGTCGGGGGCTGACAACGCAATGTCCCGCAGTAGTGAGGGGGCATTGGAATCGCCAAGTCCTCTTCCACCGTACCATGACGATCATATTTCAACGAAACCTCCGGTGACCATACCATACTAATGAAACTTGGCCAACTCATCTTCTCTGGAATACTACAGGTGGAGAACACGCTAAACCATATTTTTGAACCCGCTGATAGTTTTACTCGTGAAAGTGTGGGGGAGTTCCACTCCATCGGAAGTCGCGTTCCTAACACGAGTCTTCAATTCAGCTCCCCACAGTGCTCGTTCCTCAGAACTATTTCGGTAGAGGTATAACGAGGTAAATCATTAATATTTCATTTCAACGTTAAGAAAAATAAATAGATAAATCCTCCCAAGATGGGAGACAAATTGAGGAAAAATCTTCGTTACGATATTTTCTGAGGAATTATGCTCAGTAAAAGGGATTATATGCCATTGACGTGATATTCACCAAGGCAAGCAAACAGATCGATACACGTCTACGAAAGTCATAGAACGTGAAGTTGAGGACATGTTAAAGAGTTTCATTATGTTCTCGTTTCTAGGGAAAATCAATATTGGACATTTAAATACAAATATGCTATAGGCGCGAATAAAATAACTTATTTGTATTTACGCACCTATAAATTCCGATTTTAATAGAGTCGATTAATGGTCGAATAAGGAACATCTATGAATGGGTCTTTTTTATCACGGGTGGTTTAGTCAATTTTGTTGGCAGTCCCAGAAACATTTTCTTGCTATTTGGTCACATTTAATAAAACAAACTTTTCTTTCGCGCGACTGCAGTTCGCCGTTGCTCCTACTGGGGTTGGGGAGGACTCCTGAAAACTCAGTCACAACCATGCAACCAATCATCATTTCATTCGCTCACTTTTTAAGGGGGTGCGTCTATTTCTTTAAGTATTCACTGACAGCGAAATTCTTATAGTAGTGTCTTTGCTTCCACAAAACCGCTGAGCGGTAGATCATGGGTTCAAACCCAGCATGGTCGAACTAAGGACGTTTTTCAACTGGGTTTCCCTCACCTACTCCACCTACACCCGTTCGGTACCATAAGTTCCCCGGAAACCGAACATATTTCCTTCCCAATTCCGTCACCCAAGTTACTGTTAGGTGGAAGAGAATCCTGAACCTCGTCAAAAGACATTAAATAAAATAAATATAAAATAAGTTCTTTTTGTGAAGGGTATAGATTGACAAGTTCCGGAAAATCTGATAAGAGTAATATAAGTTGATCAAGTGTCCAAACGTTCCACGAGGTTTCCAGTCGTGGATTGTCAACGACTGAAGTACGATCAGGACAGAAGTGACGTGTCAGGACGATCGTAATTCGTAACAAGAGGTGAAACAACATCGATCCAATAGTAGGGTGAAACACTGGACGTTGTACGTCATTAATCACCCCCTCGACAGCACTCCTCCAATTAAGAGCAAAGCCACTCCATTGCAATTGGCTGGGTCGTGGTTTGTGGAAGCACCAATGAGAGCTTCCGTCACTGTTTGCTCTGGGTGGACATGTGCTTCTGAAGAGAAAGGGGCGTTACGCCTCTGCGGAGACGACTCGTCTTTCTCAGCTAACACCACGACGTGGCTACAAACAGAAAGCGACACGCGACATATACGAGTTGAAACTTTAAAATAGAAGGTAATTCTCGGAAGCAGGATATATTAACACTAGGAGGTTGGACTTCCCAGCCTACATCACATAGCTAACTTTTTATTTATCTACGAGTTTGCTGAAATTTTTCAATCCGCCTCTGCCTTACGACACTTGATCAAAATTGGTGGGATGGTCCGTAGAATGCTTCCGGAGAGTAAATTAGTTTATTGTTCTCCACGTGGTCATAAGCAGTATGCAACTTTTTCTTTTTTGACAATAAATTTATTTATTTTAATTTATTTACTTTATCACACCATTGCATGATGTCTTAACACTAGAAGGTTTGGACTCCCTGACCTATATTTATTGATTTTAATAAAAGTTAAATTCGTCTCGAAGTTCTCACGTCAGTGCTAATGCACTTTCAAAATAACTGATAACAATTTATGAACTATTTTCCTGAATGCTTGTAACATCTTATTATTCATATAAGTTTAGTTTGATTTGTACTCAACCTCGGCACGGTTGTGTACATTAATACTGCAGCCCCATTCTGGTCCGGGTTTTCCTTCGGGTAGAAGCGGATTTCTTATACAAACTTAGTAGGCTCTTGCCTACAGAGGGTGGCGTGTAATGTAATAATAACTTCGAATTTAGAGTTATTTTAATAGTTACATTTTAAAGCATGATAAATTAAAAGTCGTTTCTATGTTGCTCATTTTTTTATTATTGGTATTAGAAAGCTTTTTCGGCTGCATAGCAACCATCGTCAGTAACATACACTGAGTGTTGAGGAATATTTTTGGCGAATACATTCGCCAAAAATATTCCTCAACACTCAGTGTATGTTACTGACGATGGTTGCTATGCAGCCGAAAAAGCTTTCTAATACCAATAATAAAAAAATGAGCAACATAGAAACGACTTTTAATTTATCATGCTTTGATAATGTTGCTAAAGCACCACAATTACCACGTACATTTTAAAGACAATATTTTTCTAATAATCTATAGTTTAAAATAATACGAGCTTGTGAAAGAACTTTGTGTTTTATTAAATACAAATTTGTTCGTATTCTGTTGATATTATAACACGTGGCTAACTTTTTATTCTTTTATAAGGAGTAAAGTGCTGAAATTTTTGAATCCGCCTCTGCCTTAGGGTCCTTGATCGAAATTGATGGGATGGTTCCTTGCTTGCTTCCGGAGAGTAAATACGTTAACTGTCCTCCACGTGGTCATACGTAGTATGTAACCGCTTTCTTGACAACAAACGTATTTATTAATTTATTGATATAGAAATACTTTTCGGGGTTAAGTGACCCCAAACTTCATAAATACTTTAAAAGATCAACAAACTTCTCACTAAGTGAAAACCAGCTAAACTAGGGAAGTGAATAAAACTAACATTATGTACAATAATATAAATGTTTACTTTTATTTAGCAAGACTTTATTTACCTGTGTAATATGGCTGATACCATCGTGTATCTTTTGACAGTACAAGGTAGCCAGCATTTTTCTACAACGAATTTCCATGACTTTTCAGCGAATCACAACAAATTATTTTTATGAAATTCCTCGTGTATTTTAAACACAAAGCGACTCATCCACCACGTGGGAAAAAAGGTGTCCGTATCAGAAGAAAATAACCATCCAAGGCCTTTTCCATGTTAGCATGTTTATCCGGATCCTGTTCTCACATTAAACCAACGTCACTCCTACAATGTGTAGTCAAGATTGAAATTTTTTTGGAAATTGCCCATCACCAGAGACCGAGGAGATAATAATTCAATTCTCTTTCGTTGGCGAAACTGAATAGAAAGCGTAGGGGAGGGTGGCAGAGGGAGAAAGAAGGTGCGGTGAAGTTGAGGCAATTAAGAGGAATTGATAGGGAGAGAAGAGAGATAGGGGATGATAATGGAACGACAACGACGAGTTGCATCGAAGGCAGTGAGAGGGTGTTTATGGGGGGGAGATCATTAGGAACGACATCGCAACCTTTGTGACTCAGTTTCATTGTCAATATTGATTAAAAGACAAGTGCGTGGTTTGCTTGGGTTCCAACTCACTCTATGGACATCAGTATAATAATGAAATATTACTTTTCAGTGTAAGAAATGTTTCCAATTCCTGTTTTATAGATTATTTCATTTCTGTATTAGTTAAAACGTAATTAACAAGATCTCGATTGCTGAAAAAATTGCTGAAAAAATTCAACAATTCTCTAGGTTTTTAAGATGTTTCATGTAGAGGGGAAATGATTTCCTTCCCTCGATTACTCCCGAACGAATACATGAACCAAATTCTAACTTTCTCAATTAAAAATAATACAACAGTATAACTGAAATTTGTTGAAACCTCTTCCAATTATTTATTAATTGTTGAAAGGGTGTTTGACCTAAACTCCATCCAGAGGTACAGTTATGAGCACATGGTGAATTAATTAAGAAGGAAGGAAAGAGAATTGCAAAAAGTAATGAAAATGGGGTATGGGTTCGGATTTTCGAAATCTCAAGTAAAAAGTGCTGCTCTTAAATGTTTTGAAGCTCAAGTGAGCAAATTTTCATCACGCGCCGATTGAAATTGTAGATTTGTATAAAATACGTACTAACACACATACAGCGCCAGAGATTCTCTTCTTTACGGAAGAAATGAGAATTACACATAACCTGTCATTGTGTTCTACTCCTGTAGCTGATGTTGCAACATCGATTTAAGTAACCAGCTCTTAAAACTAACTGAAAGAAATCTGGGGTGTGCCGCACTCAACTTTCCGATTACAATTCATAACAAAAACTCATGGCACTAAATACCCAACATAACGCTACAAAAATTAAGCAAAAGGAAAAAACACTTCAAAAGGATATAATTGAATATTGTAATTACTAAACAAGATGATATATTTCTAAGATCAATCGGTTGCAAAATATTTATGATCACAGTTCATGGTAAACTCCTAAAAACCATAACATATTCAAGAACAGATTGCATGAAATATCTTCCATCCTAATCTCTTTGCAATAACTTTATTGGAAGATTTTTTTAAAAATTCCTTCAAGACTCCTTTTTTGCGTAACAACTTTTCGTTGTATCTCGAAAACGGTGCGACGAATAGAAATCCGGTTTCGCAATCTGTGCGCAGAATTAACTGACAAATTAAAATACTCCCATGTATAGTTTCAAAATTTTGAAAATTTAGAAACCGGAAGTGGAGGGTGGTGTGTAAATGAAGTTGGGATGAGCTGTCCAGAACCTATTCCTATTCCCAACGCATTCAAAGTCAAATCCCAAGTCTGGTTTCGATACATCAATTTGTTCGTGAGTTATCGGGGGAACAAAATTTTTAACACACACACACAACGACAGTGGACATCATCGCAAAAATTTGAAAATATATTCTCCTTGAGCCAAAAAAGATCCGAAGAGATCTCAAAATTATTTTTTCGAGCGCTTACGATACTTTCCTTGATTTTGGAGAGAAAAAACGAGTTAGAACTCTTTAAGGTACTCTTAAGGCCGACAGAGAAGGAGATATTTTATTAATACAAAAAATGAATGAAATCATACGCGCTGATATCAATTTTAGCTTTTAAAACATCTTATCGGTCATATGAGCAATATAATGTATAGTTTTTGTATGGAATACATTGTATCTTATGAGGAAGGAATTATTTTCGAAAGTAATTGCTTTTTGAATATTTTTAATAGACAAAATTTTTGTTAAACTTAAGTAAAAAATCTATTTTAGTTTTTAAAGAAGTTACCGGATAATTCAAAGAGATTTTTAAATTTCTCTCCGCCGTTTTCGAGGTGTCCACCATTGTTGCCAACTGTGGCACGGCCACGAACAAACGAGGTTTTTCTAACATACTACGGTTTTACTAATATAACCGGGTCCAGCGTTCTATGACTCAGAATCTGGCCTCTTGGGTAATAACTGAAAATTAAAGAAACTCATCGTTATACATTAGTTTTCAAGCCATGTCCAATTAAAAAAGTTTGATAAAATTAAAAATTTATGATTAATAATATAAATGATAATTGTAATATTAATTCTCGTTTATTCAACGTTAAAGCAGGGACACGGGAAAATCTCGAATCTGGAAAGCCTCATGTCCCAACCACGCACGATTTAAGAGCTTCTACTGTAGCGTGTCTCACCTCTTAGCACCCTGCACTCTACACATACGTGTAACCAGAATGGAAAATAAAGTAAGGGATGTTCGAAAGACCCGTCTAGTGAGAGAGAACGTGAAGATGAAAACGTCGCATTATTGCCAGCGTCCACAAAAACCGACAGAGTGGATCTTTTACGGAATGCAACGTAACTGTGGACTGCCGCGCTGGAAAGAAATACGGCGGTCTCCGAAAGCAATTTGTCTGCAAGAAACGCACAAGAGTTTCCTCTGATTTATGATTAAAACATCCAAAGATATTCTCCTAGTTCCCGGAACGCTACTAAAGGAAAATCAATGATCTTGCAGCGGAAGAAAGATGGTACGAGTTTTTACGTTGAATATTTAATTGCAGTCGTTTCCCATTTAATTAAAATTCACTTGAGCTGTTTCTTTAAATTAGAAAACACTCATCCAGATAACATTTAATGTCTTTAATTTTCGTGAATTTAAAGTAAAATATCTACGATAAAAATACACATAAAAGTTACGTAAAAATGTATTACACTATAATGGAGGGGTAATAAAACACATTAATAGGAACCAGGAAAACATAGAAACACCTGCCTCGAAATGTATTCAGGAGAAGATAAAATGACAAAAATACAGCAAGAACACCAGGCTAAAAGGTGACCAACGCGCTTTACAACTGGAATCGAGAAACTGATATAGGTTTTAAAACAAAAGTTTAAAAATCTGCTCATTAACTGCGATACAGTTCTTGCAGCGAACTCGCATTGATTGGCGGATATGTTTTTTAAAAAAATACTTGGGAGACACGTGGACTTATTTTCGCGATGTCTCCACCACATATTAAACATATACTAATAATTATTTGGAATTCAGTCTGTTGCATGGAAATCGCAGAAAGTAATCGATGAAATAATTTGAAATTGTTAATATTAATTAATTACACGAGCAGAAAAACAATTAAAATTGGCTGCTAATCAGCAGATATAAATCTTCACTCGCATTGACTGTTGAATATGAAGCTTACTAATGTTTCTTTCAAGAGTTCAATTCAGTTTCGCGAGGGGGACAAACCACTGGACGTATAATCCACGTGACAGAATCGTAGAAGCAAAATTATATAAATGATGTGAACAATGAACATTGTTTTCAAGTACATAACCTAAAAGTAAAATGAAAACCAAAGACTTCAGAGGTCTTAACTATGCTATTTGTTTATTAAGGATTCTGTGAAAAGTTTATTTCCCTTCTGCTAGAATTTTAAAATAATTCATAAGTACGGACATATCAGCAAACAATACTGAAAACTGTGTGTAATATTTGTTCGTTTCAAGGGAAAAATATATCAATTCTTCGAATGTTGATGTATTTTTTTGTGTTTTATTTGTGAATTGATTTAAAAATATTAATGTCCAGCAATATAGTTTTAAGTTTCTTTTCAAATCCCGGACAATGCCGCGTAGTTCTAGTTGTTTATAAATTACTTAAATGTATCGTAAGGAGTGTTTTAAAAGCAAAAAGTGGGTACCAACATACAACATTGGCAGACCTAAGGAAGCTAGAACAATTATATTGGACCTGAGCTACAAAGTATGCCATGAATCAACTTCAATTTTATATGTTACAAGTAATACCAGATTAATAATTGTTATTAGTTGTCATTGTTAATAATATAATTGTTATAGTTATTTAGGATACCAGATTAATAAAATTTATATCAGATTAATAACTTTAATAAATAAATATTATTGTTATTAATAATACTAGATTGTTAATTATTTATTTGATGCATTTTATTGAAATGTAATACTTATAAAATTTGTGTTGTAACACCATAATTTTTAAATAAAAATGCTCTTGACTTCGGTCTGGATCCGCCAGTGTCAGCACATAATATTGCATTTATTCTTAGAAATTATAGACGTTTAAAAGATTCAACTCTTTCTCTCTTTGCGGCAGTGAATGTAACCAGTTCAAACTGAATGGGACGCCCGTAATTTGCGAGGGAGCGATCGATGTCGGCCAGCGCTTTGCAGATGTCCACTCCGAAGCATGCAGCAGCCCTTTGTTTGAATCGGCTTCAGTGGAGCGGGAGAGGAAGGAAACGCGAAGGGCTTCCCAGGAAAGAGAACCGATTAACGGAAGAAGGGGAGGAGGAAACAAAGATGAGGATGAGAACCCGAGCAAACTTTCACAGGTGGATCATTTCATCCGCAGCAACAACATAAAGGAATGAGATGGAAAAAACGCTTTTAAATGGTTACGTCCTGATGGAGTGGTAGTATGAGATCTGGTGCGCACACACGCTACGTAAAAGCTATCCTTGTTAAGCTCGGAAGCTACGTCGAAGGAACCGATGTGTACAACGGAACAATAGACGTATCGTAACAAAAATAATATTTTGAGAATTAATATCTATAGATTATAAGCATACCAACGTAGTTTCTATCGCAATAGAAAATGGAATTATTAAGTAGCTCGGTTTGGGGATAGTCAGTCGCTTCTTCTAAGCAGACTACGTAGTTATAATTACGCTGCAATTGTCTCAGCCGTCCGGAACGCTCCGCGCTGCCAAACTCAAGGCCATAAATACATACGACGGCCATATTGATGCTCTTGGTCAGTTAGCAATGAAGGAATGAACGGAGAAGGATTGGAGAGCTCGAAATGTCGAATTCCTATGATTGGAAATGAGAGCATAGCATCAACATGGTCGCTCTCAGTCACGTCATTGCAATCGACTCCTATCGATGCTCATCTTCGTCGGCAGAGCGCTCTTCAAAGGTTGTCGGAACCTTATCTATCGAGGGCCTTGGCCAAACAGCTGATAGCGTTCTCTATTACCAAATGAGGTGGATTTCCGGTATCGTCACTCATAGCGACGGCTCTACGTCGTCTCACTGCTACACCCCTATACAAAGGAAGGAGCGATAATTCGAAAAAAAAAAAACCTACATATACATTCCGAGAATATTCTCATACAGTGAGAACATTTTTATACTTTCGCACCCATGTAAACCCACATTCTGTAGTAGTGTAAGTGACAAAACACTAACGGTCACTCTTTGCTTTCATCAACGTTGGTTACTAAAGCGAAAGTAAAAAATAATTCGTTCGGTAACAGAGGTAGAATAAAGTCCTCAATTGCAAGCTAATACGAATTTCAATAATAAACAATATTTTAGAGACAAACTTCCGGGTATGTGGACTACGCAAGGCACGAGTAGGTACTTATCATACATATATAAGACTGCAACAACAATAATGGCCGCGCTGTATCACACCCGAATTTTACTGTCAAAGTAGCGACAGCGATGGTCTAGTCGTAGCGTCTTCGCTACCACAATTTTGCTGAGCGGAAGACTGTGGGTTCAAATCCTGCTCGGCCGAACTAAGAGAGGTTTTCAGCCGGGTTTCCCTCACGTACTCGAGACAAATGTCGGTTCGGTACCATAAGTTCCCCGGCAACCCAACATCTCTCCTTCCCAATTCCCTCACTCAAGTCACGGTTAGGTGGAACAGCAGGTCTTATGGCCTGAACCTCCTTTTGCTAAAAGATATGTAATAATAAATAAATAAAGTAGTGTGAGGGGGAGGTGTTGTTTCAAGTCGCTTCTATTCCTCATGAACTCATGACGGTGCGAGGCACGCATTACACCAGACCAGTGTTCATCAGTTTTCAACGCGGCCGTATTCCACAGAAAGACTTCTCTTCAGTATCAGCCATGTGTTCCGAGGTTCCAGTATCATGGTCATCCGTTTACTGTCACCAGTAGAAAAAAATCTTATCTAAGCGTTTTGTTAATAGATTCTTTCAAACGTCTTGGAGATATCTCAATTTTTTTTTCTCTTCACTCGTCGGCCGTCCACATCCGCCGAAGAATCCAAGATGTCTTCTTTCAAAAGACCTCTTAATTTTAGAGTCCATGCTTTGTTCACAGCGAAACTAATTCACGTTGATCACTGTTAATTTCAAGTTTATAAGAGTAATAGAGTTGAGAGTGTGCAGTTTCACGTCTAAAAAATATAATTGAGGTATCTTTTATTGCGTAATAAACTTAACCGTAAATCAAATTCATCGACCCCTCAGCTAATTCTAATAATTTCGTGGTTAACGGATATTTTGGCAACATGATTCCAAAATATGCATACAATATATAAATCATTTTATATTCTTTAAAATTTTTCCGTTCTTACGAATCCAATCTCTCAAAAACCTAGCTTAATATGGAGTACATGACTACCACATTAAAATGTTAAAGAATGACAAATCAAAACACTGTGTGGAGACTGCAGTACGCGCGAGAGTGGGGATAGATTCCAAGCGGCTAGACCGCTTGCGGCGCATCCACAGCGTAACAGTTGCCAATCCATGTTATCTACATTTTTGGTTTCGTCCGTAAAGAAGTGGGGCAAAGTTCGCGATGTGGCAGTTAACTTGCCAGAGCGCAAATCAATGGAAGACTGATGGAAATGACCAACTCGCTCCACGATAAAATAATAATATTTGAGGATACAAACTTCTGTTCTTGCAAGCAGAATATCATCTTTGCTTCTAAAAAAATTCTTACTTATCGTAAAGTAAATGACATTAACAAATTAATCAGAAATTTATAGTTTGTTCGTGTGAAATATTTTTAAAAAAATATGAAGGCGACCGTTCAGGACACTTAAAATGTGATTCCGAGCCTTACCACCAAGAACGCTACAAGCTGTTTCTTTATACGTGTTCTAAAGCTGCTCATTTAGGACAAAGTAATATTTAATTTTTCTTTAAACATTCACGGTTGCAGGGGAAAGCCAGAGATTTTATACAAACATTTTTGTGCCACTTAAAATATGCTACGATTTTTTAAACCTTCTTAGAAATATTTTGTGCTTATTGTGTCAGACATTTCTCTCCTAGACATATCAAAAATGGTGATAGTGTGAGTTTTATAACAAACTCATTTTATAATATCAAAATACAGAGGAACCCCTTTTAACCAGCCTGGGATTAACCGGCCTATCCCGTGTAACTGTTTTTTTTCTCTACAAACATACGTAGAGTTTTGTGCATACTTCAGTTTTCAAAGTTTATATAAGTTCGTGTTCGTTTATGTATGTACGTACAGTACCACAAGATGAGTTGCTATGTCGTTTCAAATGCACCAGTGGTAGCGTAGGTGGTAGTGTTGTCGCTCATCCCGGGTTCGATTCCCGATGGGGCCAGAAAATTTGTAGCTTTTCACATTAATGTCACAGTTCGTATAGCAGTGACCACTGAAGCCAACCTTTCTTTCTTCTATCCAGGTCCTCCTAGTATCAATAACTCTTACTATAACTAACCCCTCCACGTGGGTCCAGTTGTTGGTAAACCCAACTAACCGGTCCACCTACTAACAATGACCTACCACCTAACTCCTATCGCTCCATGTAGATAAGCTTCAATAACACGCTACATTTCCCGTTTACAAATATAACAAAGAGGTTGATTTGTGGGCTTATTCGTGATAACCTGATGAAATTCTATAGGCTCTATTTAAACGAAAGTTTATTTTTCACGAGATCCTCTGATTAACCGGCCAAACAGAGTAAGAAGGGTTCTATCATTGATTTTGTGTCTTAATAGAGATCCCATTTTCGTGTTAAGAGTTGAAGACGAAAATAATTGTCCGAGTGTATTGCCGACTAGCGGATTTCGAGTAGAATACAAGAATACATGGCCGATGCTGAAGAGAAGTTTTTGTGTGGAATAATGCTGCGTTGAAAACTGACGAACTCTGGTCTGGTGCAATGCATACCTGGCACCAACTTGAGTTAATGAGGAATAGAAACGACATGAAACAACTCTGGTCATTATTGTTTTGCTGCAGTCTCATATGTGTATGATAAGTACCTACACGTACCTTGTGTAGTTCGCATACCCGGAAGTTTGTCTCTATAACATTGCTTATTATTGAAATTCGTATTAGCTCACCAATCGAGGACTTTATTCTACTTGTGTGTACAGAAATTCAATGTTTCTACGATGTTGTAATGCCACACAAAAAATATTCTCTTATCGTACAAATAATGTGGAATGTTCTAATCTTTCTTCGTTCCGATTTCGGATGAAACATCAGAGAAGCTGCCGTATTTCTCGAAGCTCGTCTCGGCTGCGGACAATGCGAGAGGCTTCCATCGTTATCGTTTTTATAAGAGGAGCGTCCGACGCTTGTTAGATCTGTGGCTCCGAGAGGGCATCGTTCATGGGAGGATGGGTGGGAGAAGTGGGAGAGGAGATAAGGGGAAGACAGTGATGAAGAGCAGGACGAAGATGAAGAAGAGCACATTACAGCGGATAGTAACAACAATGCTGCCATGGATCATTCAAAGAAAACAAGAATATCGAAAGGGAAAAAAAGTCTCAAGAGGATGAGACTAATGATCACAACACAAAGCCACTTCTACATACATTGCACAATGAGCTATTGATTCGTATATTTCAAATGAATGAAAATCGCTCTCTTGTAAAGTATTCACTTTGTTATCGAATCAAAAACTATACACAACAAGTGATTGAAAATAACCTTTCATGTTTTATAAAGTTTCAATGTACGTTGTTTGTTGAATGGTCTGAGTTTTTGAGATGTTGTACCGGTGGATCTGCACATAATGATGTAATGGTTGCCTTTTAATGAACCAACCTCTGATGGAGACAACGTGCATTGTCGAAACGTTGACGTATTTGACAGAACAAAAATTATCTATACGCAAGAATCCTAAGCATAAATATTCATACTTTTGCTACTCTATTCGAGGTGCATATACCTATCAACACATAATCAATATGAATGTACACACGAAAATATATTCCTTTGGTTACAGCAATAGGAAAGGGAGAAGCAAATGGGTATTCCATATCACAGATAAGTTTGAATAAAAGTCATTTCCTTAATATCGAAAATAATTATTAAAGCTAGTAGTCGAGAGCCTCTCAACATGGTGGATATCATTTCTCTGCCTCCGAACTTAACCCGCAATGTTGGCAGGGATTGCCAATAAATTCCTCTCGGTAAATAAAACAAATAACGTAGAAATCCCATCTCAAAAAAAATGTCATCTCCGTAGTGTATTTGGAAACGAGAGAATCTTATCAAAGTACCCCGCAATCCAGGGAATTCGCAGTAAAAAATCCCCAATTACTGTCAAGTTCTCTTGCTTTTCCTGCTGCACCATTACTTAATGCTACCCAATGGAATTCCATCCAATGAAAGCACCTTGTGAGCACTAGTATACACACTACAGCATAATGTTGTGGGATGAGTGGTTGTGGTGATATGTTTGGTGGTGAGGTTCAATTATGGATGCAGACAACCCTGAACATGATTTAATAAAAGTCGAAAACGTTGGCGATCTGATGAATGGTGTATTTAGTGTGGCCTAAACTCAAGATATATTCTTATTATGACACATGGTCAATAATTTCGGATGATAATGAATTCTGTTGACATACTATGAGAACGCTGCGTGGGGGCGTGCACTAGAACGAACTTGCATATATTTCTGCCGTACCTACAGGTGGAGAAGATACTAAAGCCTCCAGCACACAGGACGCAGTCTGTCGCGGCGGGCGGCGTTCGTTGTCCGCCGCGATTCGGCGATACGTCTGCATAGCTAAAGACATACTTGCGTTTGCGGAGCGGAGCGATTTTTCCGCCGACCTGTGTTATGGGTTCTAATGGGCTCTAATGACCTTGCTGTTGACGAGCCCTTAAAGCCCCACAAAAAAAAAGTTTTATCTTATGGGCAAAGACACACCCAGAAGCGCGGAGCGGATCTCCGCTGCTTCCTGCGCGACCAAGACGGCGTGTGATTTCTTTCACCTGGAATATAATTTCCTTCAATTTTTACGGACTCATTAATTATATCAATTTTCATAGTAATTGTTGCAACACTGAGTTATAATATCACTGAGTATTTGTTCTAGTGCTTCCTCGCTTCTTTATAAAATAATTTTCGCTTCCCCTTTAGTGGAGTTCGTTTTCCTGAAGCTTTCTTATTTTCGTGTTTCACTATTTTTGACTTCTTCGTGTATTCTTCAGTTTGTATTTTAGCCTTTTGAGATTTTCGTTATGTAATTGTCAAAACATTTGGCGTGGTTTTAGTTAAAAAGAGAGAAATGCGCATTTTCATATCTACATTTTAAAGCTTTACATTTCAATTATTTGTAATATTTGTTCCTCAATTTGAGTCCTATGTCCTACTATTTTTGTGAAGTCGTTGTGAATCTTTGTGTCATATTGTGAATTTACATTGTGTTGTGTTTTTGATTGTGCGTGTATTTGAAACGAACTAAACACGACTTCCTAGAAAACTAATAGAAACTTTTCGAGTAGGGAAGTTTCAAAATATTGGGAAATTTTGTCTGTACAGTTCGCTTTTAATTATCAAAATTATATGATATTAACAATTTTTGAACATAGATGAAATATTATCCTACAGGTGGTCTTATTTGAAAGTGTAAATTAAAAATTTATATTACTACTTAAAGTTAACTTTTTGAAAACAAAAAATGTTAAGTATTTTGGAAGGTAGTTATCTATTAATAATTATTGATAAATTACATGGTAAGAGTACATTTTAAAAGGGAATTATATTTGAATTAAATAATTATTATTCTACTATTAACGTCCATATGATAATAAATAAATTACATATTACGACCTTTCTGCGGACGATTACAATACATTTTGTTCTTATTAAAATGCACAACGTAACGACTCGTAGTTTGAATCGTCGTTTGGTGGAAACACATTGTAACAATGAACATGAGCGCAGCAACATATTTTAGTAAGCACGTAGCAACATATCGTAATCACCCGTAAAAAGGTCCTCCGGTGTTATTTATTTCTTACGTAAGCATATTTCAGTATTACTTTATATTGGCATCTATGTATAGTGGGTCTATTTCTATTATTTATAAAATACGAAAATTGTCGTCGTGGTGTTTGTTGCATAGTAAACAATAACTATTACTTTAATCATTTTCATAACATATAGCTATGTGTTTGATAATAAATGCGTTGTGTAGTTAGCAGGCAGTTGCATGGATGCTCCGTACAAGACCTGCGGGAAGCATGTCTGTTTCTGTCCTGAAGTGACCTTGTTCCTTCCACCCCTACTCACGTTCCCCTCCTCCTGTCCGCTGACGCCCGCTCCGGTGACGCTCCGCTAGCTGTGTCTTTGCAAAAGCGGAGCGGAGAAAACGCAAGTGTGTTTTAAGCCTTGACCGCGGCGGCAGGCGGTACAGTTGTACAAAGTCACAAAATTATCGCGCGATCCTGGCGGTCTACATCAGTTCGTTGAAAGGTTTGTTCAGGATCAACTGATCTGTTGATAAAGATAGACGAAGTTCGCGTATTTGTAAGACACTTTTCACTAGTTGTACCAAAAAGGTAGTAAAAAAAGGCAGAAACATGGATTGTGATTGCAGAAGAGCTGAACATTATTAGTATGAACGAATATTTTTTTATTTTACAGTATTATTTCAGGTTTCACAATTATATTTCACAAAATGATTTTATTAGGTAGTTATTATTTATCATAAGGTACCTCAAAAAAGTATTATAAACAATACCCTATTGAAGTTATAGCAAAATATTCCGCAAAATTTTCAGGATCTGTTTGTAACAGCGCTTGCATAGGTTCTGTGACTTTTTCGCTTATATCATTTATTGGGAGCACCCAATATCGTCTCTTCTTTTTCTTCCTGTACACCGTAGTGTAAAAGAAGCAGGAGTTACTCCTCGTCAGAACTACTCATTGTCCATGAAAAACCTGCAAAACAATGTAAGCAGTGCAAAAACACTACTGCAAACCTGCTTTGAGGAAAGCTATCCCAACACTGGAGCGCTCAAACAGATATCGCGCTGTATGAGACGTAGCCATATCGCCGACCGCCGCGACAGACCGCATCCTGTGTGGCAGGGGCTTAAGTGTTAACTTCTCTCTTTAATGGGGATACAGAAAATGTGATAAAAAAGGGCAGAAACATGGATCATGATTGCAGAAGACCTGAACATTACTAGTAAGAACGAATATGTTTTTAATTCACAGTACTATTGCAAGTCTTCCGGGGTTTAGGTCTGGGTGGAAATAGTGTACTGTTGTGGAAGGCGAACGGGTGATGTAGTGGTTGACACCCTTGCGATTAAAGCAGGAGTCCCGCGTTTGATTCCCGGCTCGTCGCCATTTTCACCTGTTAACTCAAGAGCGGAGTTATTTCGTATCACCCAAAATGTGTTTTACTTCAGCCACTCTCTCTCTCTCTCGTGTATGTAATTTAAATGATGCAACTCACCGATGACGACGCTGAAGGACAGCGTCTCATTGTCGAATACTTCGAAGGGATGTCTGCGCAGCAAATCCCCGTCCAACACCAGCCACTCGTGTGGCGCCGGGGCGTCTGGGGAAGGTAGAGCAGGGGACGCAGGGCGCCAGGCGTCGGGCAGCGCAGCCAGCAGCGTCGAAACGTTCAGAGCGCGAAGACACGCCGCCAGAAGCTCATTGTCATCGGCTTCTTCGCGACACTCCTGCACGTTGTTGACGTAACGCGCGTTGCGAGACGATGACTCGGACAACGGTTTCCCTGTGGAAGAAAAAAATCACATTTCCAACTTTTTTTAATTCACAACTTCCGAGAACCTACTCGGGGAGGCAACGACCTTGCATCGTCTGCGACCGGGTGTAAATATCGACGGACCGGGACTCGAACCCGGGAACCCGCTTCAGTCTCAGGTGTGCTGCCACTGCACCACCCGCCTCGACTCTTAAAGTCCGCACACAGCATTCACCTGGCCAGACGGGGTGCAGTGGCAGCTCATCTGCAGCCAAAGCAGGCAGTCCCGGGTTCGAGTCCCGGTGCGTCGATATTTACACCTGGCCGTAGACAATGCAAACCTTACTACCTATTTTAACACATTATCCTACATATACCTATCCCCGAATTCGAATTAAGGAGCGTAGGTTTCATGGGAGACCTACGAGTCCAAATGACTACACCAAGGATCGACAACATGCGACCCGCGAAACCACGTCATGCGTCCCGCAGGGCCTTGCCGGTTTGTGAATGATGTACTGAAAACACTAACATTGAGCGAGTTTTAATGATTTTTAAAATGATTGCCCTATTAGACAATGCAATAACTAATTACAATTTTAAGAACTGTTGAGTTTGAACGACTATCATTCGTTTCATGGTGCTGATTGAACGCTGTTTTTTTTACTGGGTTTCTTTATTTACGTTTTTCTTCATTTAATTCTTATACCTAAATATACACAGCTATTTTTAACGGGATTAATGTCATAAAAATATAATATACAATTTTTAAACATTACGTTGGATATCTATGCGGTCCGCGACGTATTGAGGATTTGACTATGCGCCCCGCAAGGTATTCCATTGAACTATGTAGCCCACGAGTATGAGAAGGTTGCCGACCCCTACACTATTAATTGAAATTTAAAAATATCTTTAATATTTTGTATAAAGTATATTTTTATTGTCGTATTTTAATGTATGTCGGGGTAATTTCCAAATACAATTTTCTATTTTCTCCCACCGGAGGACATGCTATGTCAAATATTAATGAGAGTAAAGATTTATAACACAAAGTTGAACCCCCCAATATTTGATGAAAAATTTAATGTAAAATGCACTATAACTCGTGGACCGTAAGAAACTTTCGCGGGTAGCATATGGTCCGCCGGCCGCCAGTTGGACAGCGCTAAATTAAATTTATTAGATTCACTAGAGGAATTTGTTAAGTAGATGAATAATTAAGGCCGGGAAATTTGTATGGAATTCATTTCTATTATTATTATGTATTTTTATCTCAGCTAATGCTGGTATCTTTCTTCCAACCGGAAATGAACCACATTCCTAAGTTTGGATATAATCCATATAGCAGCTACAATACTCAGGATATGGACAGTTCCCAAAAGTGCTGCTTTTAGAATTTCATTTACATTTATATATTGCTCTATTGTTCTCTTGATAGTTCCTAATGCCCCTGTTACTACTGGTATGATGTCTGTTTTTGTTTTCCACATTCTCTGAATTTCTATTTTTAAGTCTGTGTATTTTATTACTTTTTCAGCTTCTTTTTGTGAGATATTCATATGTTTGGGCACTGCAATATCTGTTAATCGACTAATTTTGTACCTATTCTTTCGCACGATAATATCAGGTTTGTTAGCAACTACTGATCTATCAATTACTACTAGCTGGTTCCAAATGATAGTTATGTCTTCTTTCGTAGTAACTGGCTGTGGGTTACGTTCATACCACTTGTCGGCTACATCTATCTTGTATTCTTTACAGATTCTGTAGTGTACAATTTTGCAAATTTTCATTATTATTATTATTACTACTTATAATTTTATTTAGTTTGTTTATACGAATATTCAGTGGGGAGGGGTGCCTCTTCCTACGCACTTGCGATGGAAAATTGTTATCCGTGATATTATCAGGTATCATGTGATTACAAAGGGAACTGGCTCCTATTTAGTGGTGGAGTCGTGGGTTGGTAAACACAGGACAGGATCCTATGCACAGAAGCGTCAACGGACACGAAATGCGGTTGTTATCGTCGGACGTCTGGCGTCTGTCTTTCACGAAATGACTCAGTAAGTAAGAAGGATCGGGATTCTCAAGTCGGGATATACAAGAAATTTTCTGTGCAGAAACCTATAAACGATACGCCGACCGCTTTATCTGACCGACCATGTGATGGAGTAGTACTTCATTGAACGGGCAACATTTGTTCATAACACTTCCTCACTCACTCGAAATATTACACGAAATGTGAGTTAAATTGCGGAGGGAATAAATGGGAACTTAGCTAATTAGGAAATACTCGTTGAATATTCATGAATTGAGAACGAACCTCAATCTTCTTGTACGTTTTCCCCCATTCGGGAAAGTGCTGACCCTTCCAAGTTCAACCCTTTTGTTTACTCGCATAATTCAAGCTTCCCTTAATGATGAATAAACGTACGATCTCATAAAGCCACCCTCTCAGACGGAAAATGTCTCGTGGTAATTTGATAACACTGTTCTCTCGAACAATCATGTTTATACCCATGATAATTACATTATATTGGGTACTATTGAAAAGCATCTCATCATTTTAATTATTTTATGTAGTTTGCCGAAAAATGACGAAGAGAAAACCATCAAAATAATCAGTGACGAAGAGCACAGATCTATACAAGATTCGAACATTCATTGTTCAGTTTGCTTCTGATCGGTCAACGGAGAATTATTTATATCTTAGTCTCGCTTTCTGGGCACAGGCGTCGACTTCAGAAGAATTGGAGGGATTCCGACCCCTCGGTGTGATCCAAGTAGGATCTGAGATCTCACTCAAATCTCAAACAAAAATCAGCTAGCTCAAAGGAGACTAAAAATATTTGCAGTTCATTCGTTCGCGAAAATTTGTCCACTGGATTTCTATTTGTTTATTTTAAATAAATGTAATTAATAGTTTAGAGGTGAAATAAGAAAATCATTAGTTTCTTTTGTCCGCTGGGGTGTTTTATGGATACCTCCCAACAAGAACATGAAATGCGTTTCATACGATCGTGCACACCGATGAAGAATCTAACAGCATAATTTTGTGTATAATAATAAAAATGAAAGTAGAGCAGAGATTTCGTTGCGAGCTACAACGATGCCTTGAATCTTGTCGCGGACCATCAGTGATCCTCGAACCACCCACCGGTTGGGGAGTGAAAACGGTGGATTTAGTGAAAAGAAAATTTCCTTTAAAGCTACGGCACCTAAGCCTCCGCTGTCGCCGTCATAGTCAAGAACTTCGAGACGAAACATGGCCAAAAGTATTTTTACCGCGTAAATTTGAACAATTTAGACAGATATTCTTTAAAAAATAATGGGCATAACATTTGTTTATGTACGTAAAAATGATTACGGCGACAGCGACGGCTCGTCATGCGCCTATAGGTGCCACAGCTCAGATCTCGAGTAGTATTTTCACGAATACTTATCCGTCGCTATTTCAAGTTTTATCTAAGTTGAATTCTGCATTTCAAACTTCATTTCTACAGCTTTATTTTAACTCACTACGTCTCATTCAATTGACGCGTTGCACGAAACGATTCCATGGAAACGTTTTAGCGCGTTATATGGAACGCGTTTCATGATACGTGTGGTACACACAAAGTCATACAACTTAACAGAAAAAATATACAATACGAATGGCCAACTTCTACGAATAAGTAATCACCGCATTAATGTTAATAGTAGTCACAAAACAACTATTAGCTGTAAAACAACAAACAAAGACACAAGGTAATATCCGTTGCACATGCTCAATGCAGAAAGAACAGAATAGCAGCGCCATAAGAGCCTCCAAGTGAACTAAATGGATGGCAGATGTTGACGACAGATTTAAGATGACGACAGAATGTACTGCCAACATAACGCGACGTACAATCAACATTACTTTTATAGACGAATGCGAAGTAGAGGTTGGCTATACTGTGTACAAGCCCTCTGCCAACATCAAGCCAATTAGACTGGCAATGAATAAATAAATAAATTGTTTATTGTCAAGCGAGCAGTTACAAATTGCTTATCATCACGTCGAGGACAATAAACTAATTAACTGCCACTACGTTAGAACAAACTAATGAACAGAGAGCTTAGTTCCCGCTCATGTTTTTCTCTGTTAGGTTTCATGTTTTTTTTCTCCGAGTCAAGTTATATGACTTTGAGTGCTGATGAAAAGCTGTGAGAACGTTCCGAAACTTTTTCTTTAAATGAGCTCTCGGATTTATGAAGCGCGTCTCATTAATTTGCATCATGCCTAAAGAGAACTCACCTGGGAAAGTGGCGGCTCCACTCGACAGCCACACGCGTTGAAACAGTCCCTTCGCTTCACGTGAAGTCATGAGTGCGGACACCAACGTGGCCCCCGCGCGGTGACCCAGCACCGTCACCTGGTCCTTGTCACCGCCGAAGTGCTGCACGTTGAGCTTCACCCATTTGAGCGCGGCCAAGATGTCGGACAGTCCGTAGTTGCCGGATGTGTACGGGTAGGTGGTGCGACTCAGCGAATCGTGCGCCAGGAAGCCCAACACGCCCAATCGGAAGTTGGGACGCACCAGCACCAAGTCGCGGTCGTGCGCCACTTTGGCGGAAGGCAACAACGCGCCAGGGGAGCCTCCTAACATGGTGTCCGCACCGATCATCACCACCTGCGGGCATCCACACGAAATCATCAAACAAGTGGATATTAGAAAGTTATAACGACGCTCCTACACACATAGTTTCTCCCCCATTTAGGGGTAGAATTTTGTAAACTGGCACGATAACCATCCACTGTCATGTAAACCACACATATCTGCAAAATTTCAGCTCCATTGGAAACCTGAAAGTGGCCGAAAAATTAAATACCAATTTTGAAACGTAAATACATACCCCATGTCACCCCCTTAGGGGTAGATTATAGTAAAGCTGTACGAGAATCATCTATTGCCACGAAAATTATACATATTTGTAAAATTTCAGCTCGATTGGAGACTTGGAGTGGCCGAAACAGAAGGATGGCATACAAACAAATGGAGCAAGTTAAATAAAAGCTTGTAAAAACCACTTCAACCACTCAAGGTCGTCGAAGAAAATTGAAAAGATGTCACGAGAAAAATATAATTGCCATTATTTCGCCTCAGAAGAGAACTCAAAAGAATACATTTTTGTTGATAGTTTATTGTTGATAAATTATTGTCGGTAGTTGTTAAATTACTCACTGAAATCAGTTTACATATGTTTACGTGATAAAAAATTACTATACGTTATTTTAATATTATTATACGTTATTCATCAATTCACAAAAGTATTTAAGTCTATCTACAAGCTGCTAAATGTGAGAGATCAACTAAGTGTGTGTTTAACAAAAATTACAAAAGTATTTTCGTATTCTTTTCTGTGAGGAATTACAGATTGCGGAGGGGTGGAGGAAATTGCAGCAGGAGGATGAGGGAGGCGCAAAATTCAAATATGCGCTTCGTCGTCTAAAATATTTCGGTAGCCTGGGTAGTGTTTAGCGTTCTATGACATACGGGAGCGGGCTCGGACAACACGAGCATCTTGACAGAGCGAAAAAATTAAAACCATTTCTATGCAAATGATCACATCTCATCGAAATCGCTCCTCTAATATTTTGTTTTGTCACATAAATTAGCATATAATGACACTATAAGAATGCAGATAATGGCAACAAAATTTAACAGAAAAAGTATCTCAACAGGTTTGGAAGAGTGGTCTAACATCATTATAAAACAGCAGATATTATCGTACTAGAGATAAACTCGTAGAACGTAAGATTCTTGTGATAACGATCCTATCCATGGTGAAGGGATCTCAGTGCCGATAATTTTCTCCCCACTCATCCACTTGACAATCGATTCATTTTATCCTCAAACAATTTTTTACATAGACTTTTTGTCCATACGCGATTTATTAAAAGATGGCACTCGCAACGTAAGAACAAGAGCAAAAACACTTGGGTAACTCTGGGATTCGCCACATAAACAGAATAACATCATGCAATGTAATTAATTACTACAATAGCACCTGGTTATTCACGTAGTAACCTAGTAGTAACAGTTTATTAAAATAACTACAGAACCCTCAATCAAATACTATTAAACGAGCATAATTGTGTCATTAAAAATGTGTATATTTCTTGATTTCTTTCACGAGAAATACTATAACGATTTTATTCACAGATGATATACACTGATGTTCCGCCAATGAAGACTACAAAATGCCCACGCATCTTCCAGTTTCCGCTACAAGCCATCTCTTTGGCTTCCTCGCTCACGGTCATACTTCCTCTCATGAGCGATGTCTCGCTTCCCGAAATCCATCAGAACCACCACACGGAAGCGAATTCTCATATTTCCAGAAAATACTAAGCACAGTTTCTCATAGTGGTTTGAATCTTCTGCAGTTGTTCACATATTTGCTTCGAGTCTCCCCATGGTACCAAGAAAAGCGGCTCCACACATTCGTCGTTCGGCGAATCCCGAGCAATAGCGGCTTGCTCGGGGTATT